>PVLD010008855.1:45799-81249 GCA_004027595.1 Dinomys branickii | reverse complement strand
GATAAACTGTCTGACTAAATTTGCATGTCTGTATATGGGTCCATACATCTACAATTCGAAGATATCAATGGATAAAGCAACAACTACTGTTGAGACCATATCACCTTGTCTATAGATTAGTTGTGATTGTACTATTTTCTGTGATAATGGGTGTCTGTTTGTCAATATGTTTTTGTACTTTTATGTTTCTAAAATAAAATAAAAAAAAAAATAGCTAGGCAAGTCTTCAGTTTACTTGGATGAGAATGTAGATGACAGTGATCAATAGATATTTGTAAAGGATGAGTTGTGAAGTGTAAATGTACTAATAGATATTAACATTTACAACAAACTAATAACAATTAAAACCAGAAAATGGTTATGAGGACATAATAGATAACAGTGGATAATAGATTTAAAACTGAAGAGATGCTGACATACTGAAATTTCGTCTTCATAAAGGGCAGTTTTAATAACTTTCCAAACTGGTTACTCATTCTGAAAATTCCCTTCCTCATACAATAAAGTTCCAGAACTAAACATTAAACAGTGAAACTAAAATTAATTATGACAAGTGCAGGTGAATATTTTTAGAAGTCTAGGAGAGCCTGCATAGACTCATTGGACAGTAGATGACATAAACAAGGAGCATTTAAACAGACCACATGAAAAATAGTAACTGTTCAAGGCAAAGTCCCACCCACAAATAAGTCCATCTAAGAAAAATACATACAACATATACAAAGAGGTTATTTCCTTACTATAAAAGAACTCTTAAAATTCAATGAAAAAAGCACCTTATGTTAGTTTCCTGTGGCTAAAACTGAGTGAATTCAAATAAGGAAATTTATCCCTCACTGATCTGGAGGGCAGATTTTCAAACTCCAGATGTTAACAGAGGCACACTTTCTCCAAGGAAGATAACCCTTCCTTCCTCCTTCCAGCTTGGGTGTCTTGAAGAATCCCTTGGCTTCTGCTTGTGTAGCTCTAATCTCTGCCTCCATCTTGGTGTGGTTTCCCGTGTGTCTTTGTTGTCTCTCGTCTGTCTTTACAAGGACACTTGTCATATGATTTAGGGCCCATCTGGATGCATAATTTATCTCAAAATCAGTATAATTACCTTTTTTCCAAATAAGGTAATATTCACAGGCTCTGGAGATGACTACTGTAAAACTCAGTACAAAATGGGAAAGGGTTAAAAGCTCCCTAGAAAAGAACATTTAATTATAGCAATAATTAAATATAACTTAGCTTGATAAAACACCATTTTTCACTAAATTCAACAGCTAATTTCCAATATAGATAATTGCACAAGGAAGTAGGACACTAATACATGCTCCTAGCAGTTGCAAATTGCTGCAAACTTTCTGAAGGACAATATGATTTTATAAAATCATTAGGTTTCTCATCTGACCTGGGGAATTTTCAGCATACACATTAATAATAATAAAATAAATTAAGCCTAAATGCTCACAACAGCAACTAGGTTAAATTGAAGATAATAGATAAGTAATTTAAAAGCATTAGAAAATTTTCAATATTAAAGATTGTGAAAGTGTCAACCTCTGGGTCAAGATGGTAGATTGGGCACATAATAATTTCTCTGTCCCCAACTCTACCCCATCATATGCATACATGGATGATATTTCAAAATATCATCTAGATAATAAAGAACTGGCCTCAGAATAAGTAAAACAATTTCTCAGGTTCCATAGTAGAAAAGGGAGACATGATTACCATGGTGGAGAAGCTGATACTGTACTTGCCAAGTTGTAACCAGTATATGGTCAGTAGTCAAGCTGGGAGCCAGAAATGCACTGTCCATTCCCCACCTGGGAGAAGGGACAGTCCCTGGTGTCCACCATAAATAGAGGTGGGAAAATATCACCCACCTGGGAAGGAAACCTGCACCTTTGAGCTTGCCTATACACTGTGGAAACCCAGAACTGAGCTACTAATGGACAAACTAGCTCAGCAGTTTGTTGACCCTAATGGAGTTCTAGCAGGGGAAAACTCAAAATCTTACAGGAAAAAACAAAACAACAAAAATCCTATAGGAAGGTGTGTTAGTCAGCTGTCCTGAGACATAATAACTGACACAATTAAAAGGAGAGATTTATTTGGCTCATGGTTTGGGGGAATGCAGTCCATGGTTAACTGGCTGTAGTAGAAACATCATGGCGGAAGGACATGTGGAGCAAAAATGCTTTCATGGTGGTCAGAAAGCAAAGCAGGAGAACACTGTTATAGACCAAGGATGAAGGACCAGATATACATCCATCACGGCCCACTGAGATATACCAGAACTGTGCTTCACCAATCCCCTTGGTAACTCTTAAGTCAGCGAGGTTGGCACAGTCAAGACTAAACATAACCGAAGTCTTCAGTGTAGGAAGGAAAGGAGTCCTATAAAACAATGGTTCTGAATTTTTTGGTCTGGTCTCAGAACTCACTTTTCACCCTTAAAAATTATTAGAAGAGCCTTCATTCTTTTGGGTTGTATGTACTGATCTTTATCATATGAGAAACTAAAACTATGATGCTTTTGAAAATAAAAAAACCTACAAACATACCTGCCACCAGAGCAATGAAGTCATTACATATCATGTAGCTTGTGAAAAATGCCTCTCTACATTCATAAGAACTGAGAGTGAGTCAAATAACATCATTCTATTGTTATTAAAATTGTTTTGATCTCACAGGTTCCTTGAATGGTCTTAAGGGTTTTGGGGGGACTCCCACACCACACTTCGAGAACCACCATTGGTTTCAGTTTCCATATTTATGAGATTTTACTATCACCTACCCCATTTGGCTGTTGTAAAGATTATTGAGTGACTGACTTGCTTAACGCCCGGCTGGCCTAGGAATAGATTGGCTACCATTAGGCTGTGAGTGCACAATGGCTTCAAAGCTGCATAACCCAGATATGAGAAAAATGGACTCTCCCAGTGTCCAGTAGATTTTAGGGTGTTTGGGGGAGGTGGAGATCTTTGATGGTGATGAGGGAGAAAGCAGAAGGACTGAAGGTGTGGGCAGTGTTGGGAAACAGAAACGTCTGTGTGCAGCACGTGTGGGTTGTGTCTGGTAGGAGAATGTATAAGATGGTTTTGAAATAGTTTATGGTGTTACTTGGTACATGCTGTTTGTCGTGGACCATCAAAAAAGGAAAAAAAATCCAGGCTGTTTCACCAGAATAAGTCATTGATGTATAGAACTTTTTGTATTTTATGTATTTGTGCAAGTTTATTGTCACACATGATTGTGCATCTTTTTGAATCCATCAGAACTTCATTTAGCAATGTTATTTGGTTTAAGCAGCCACTGCTAGAAATGTAGTTTTTAATCAGCTATGGGTCTTGTAGCTTAGCTTAATGAGCAGGGTGTCTAAACAATAATGTAGGGGCTGGGCATGTAGAGCTCTTGTCTCACCTGAATAAGGCCCTGGGTTCAATCCTCAGTACCACAAAGAAGAGGAGGGAGAATCATTGTTAATGCTTGTTAGAGAAGATGCTCTTCATGTGCTGCCTAGACCCTCTTGGGTCTCCTTCGCTGTCTCTGTGCTCTTCCTGCCTGGCTTCCTTTGCCCCCATCTGCCAGCACTTGTACCTCTTCTGGTTGATGGCCCTTGGGCTGCTGGAGGGGCTTTGTCTTTCTGTACACAGAGATGGGAGTACCTGCCATCCACAGTCACCCTTGGGTGGCCCTTGCTGACAGTGCATGGTAGGGCACCCCACCCCCTAGGACAGCACCTAATGTTACTCTAAAATACATGGGCGGGGCTGGGGATGCAGCTCAGCGGCACAGTGCCAGCCTGGCAAGCGTGAGATCCTGAATTCAATTCCCAGTACCGAAAGAAAGAAAGAAAGAAAGAAAGAAAGAAAGAAAGAAAGAAAGAAAGAAAGAAAGAAAGAAAGAAAACTGTGGACAATTACAGTATCAGACAACAAGGGAAGGAAGGAGTAGGGAGGGAGTTTAATAGGGTGCATGAATGTGACCAGAATACACTGCACACATTAAACCAAAACATGTAAAACTAGGAGAGCAGGGATGGTGGGGGAATGAATAAAGTATGTTATGTGCATGTACAGGTCTGCAAAAATGAAACCCATTAATATCAGGGGCCCCTGCCGTGAGCCTCAGTCTCCTGCCAGGTGTTACAGTGCATAGCAGAAAGGTAAAAAGAAAGAGCAAGGGACAAAACAACAGTACAGCCGGGATCCAGGGTGACCAGTGGAACAAAAGGCCACAGGGCAGCCAGAACCTTAGCATTTATTGATTGAGGAAGGGATTTTTTTTTTGAGGAAAGGATTTGAGGAGGAGATTGTTGGATGACTCAGGAGGTGGTCTTATACTAAAAAGAAGCTTGCCCTGGCACGTCTTCAGTTTTAGTATTCTTAGTCTTAGTCTTAGTCTCAGTGGCTGGGAGAGGATGGCCCCCTCTAAAGAGGTAGTGG
Organism: Dinomys branickii; assembly: GCA_004027595.1. Taxonomy (NCBI): domain Eukaryota; kingdom Metazoa; phylum Chordata; class Mammalia; order Rodentia; family Dinomyidae; genus Dinomys; species Dinomys branickii. Next base: position 76,813 of record PVLD010008855.1, on the reverse strand, counting down.
GAAATCTCAAAAGCCCAAGCCTCTGTTTATCCCTTAGGGAAGTATGCAGAATTAGCCACTGTGAATTTCTGGTCCCCAAGACATTAATGTGTATGCCAATATGCGGTAATAAAAAAGTGGGGCAAAAGCAGGGTAAACAGCAAGTGATTTAATCCTCACAATACTAGAAAGAGAGTTATTGTCTTTGTTTCTTAGAGAAGGAAACTTACTTGAATAAGTGAAAAGGGACATCATGTGTCTCTTGGTCTCATGGCAGTGTCATGGTTTTGTCTAATTTCCTGCCGTCTTTGCCCACTTAAAAATATCTTATTAAACACTGCTGTGGTATCTTAGGAGGTTCAGCCACCATCTTGGGATAGTTTATCAGAACAAATGAGCCCCATCTTGGACTTACTCCCCACATAGAACCACCACTGATGGAAGACGTCACAACAATTGTATATTGAATCTTAAAAGATCATTTAAATAAGAGATTGTAAGACAATTTTAGTATAGGGAGATCTTTAAGAATGTTACCACCATGAGTAGAAAGAAGATTGTGGCATTTACTATAACCCCGGCCAGAGCATTGCTTGAGGTGGGTGAGGCTGAGATACAAGCATTGGATTCCTGCCAGTCCGGGCTGGAGTCCCAGTTTCTCCTCCGACCAGCTTAGGGAGCTGTGGCTGGATAACCCCTCTCAGCCGTACTTCTCTCATCTGTGCAATGCAGACTGTCACATCTATTTTGTAGGGTTGCATTCACACCAAACAAAAGAATAAAACAATGTACATAAAGTTCTCAGTGCAATGCCTGGTGTGCAGTAAACACTAAATCAGCCTGCTTTGTTTTGTTTGGCTTTTCACTGATTGATGTCTAATATGTACGATGTGGGATCACACTGTAATTTATTCCAGAAACAAAACTTGATTATCTGCAAATGCCAATGATGCTGTGAGCAGCTGGTGTGTGGGCCCCACTCCAGAGCCACAGCTTTGCTTCAGGGCTGACCTTCCACCCCAGATACCTATGTGCTATCTCCCTGACAACTTCTGGGATGAGCCAAACTTGTGGCAACTTCACATTTGTCCAAGAGTGGTAATAGTATAAAATATAACTCTCTTCCTGAATGGGCTGTTTCCTATCCAAGCATCCTGAACATTTTCCAAGATCATTTTATAATGATGGTACAAACGTACTTTTTCCTGTAAGTCTGTATTATTTTAGGATTTTATTTTGATTCATGCAGTTGCATGAATTTGGAGAGATCCCGTAGTCCTCGGCCAGTACCCCCACTGGCAACATCTGCAAACATCTGATGTTAAGCAGGCTCTTTAGATAACTATGCTTACATACCCTGACTTATGAACAAAAGGGAAATATCTCCCTTACTTTAGTGAGGGTTAGAATTACCAGACCCAGTCTCTTCCCTCAAAGATCTCGAAGTTTAACCAGAGCTTCAGTTTTGGGGATGAAGAACCTTGAGTCAAATAAATTCTGTATGCACCCGCCTTGTTTTGTGCTGGAATTAAAACTAAGATCTTGAAGAAAATACTTAAATGTAAAAGACTTTTTTATTTCTCATTGCTCAAGCAATTAAGTTGCTTAGGAGTAAGGATGGTCTGCTCTATAGGTGTGACCGTGACGCTGAGGACTCCTTGCTTTTTGCCTGTCACAGCAGTGACTTCCACACAAGGACCTTCGGGAAGGAAAACTCCTCCAGGTTGGCGGGGACAGTGTCTGGCTGAAGATAAGTGCAGAAAAGCCAGACGTGCTCAGTTTATTGGTCATGTATGGGAAGCTGCTGGTGCCTTGTGTCTGATATGAGCAACCATCTCCTGGATGGGTAGTGGTGGGTTTTATTTCTTCTGTGAAATGTTTTGATTTTGCTGCCGTCTTCTACAGCAAGACAACATTGGTTACCATTGTTTCCATACCCCTCTCTTCTCTTTTTTGCTTGCCTCTTTCGTGAGCTTCCAAGGTGTCCATCTTCAACCTCTTTTCTCACTTCCTTCCTGTCTTTTCTTACCATTCTCATGGATCCTCCCATCTCTCCTGGCCTCCCACTCCCTTCCCTTTAATTCCCCAAAGAGAAAGAAAAGGGAGAAGAAACAGAAGCATCCTTATTAAAGCATCTTGTAAAAACCTTTGGAATCACAATCTTTAATTTTGTGTTGTCATCTTCCTAAACACAGGCCTGCGAAGGGCCATGCTTGTTTTGCTAGCTGGGCACTTTACAACAGCAGCTGTGAACCGGTGCCCCAGCTACTTCAGCTACTCCAGCTACTGACCATGCATCAGCAGGAAGCCAGGCAGCTCGTGTGAGTGCACAGGGAGACCTAGAAACACACCTTCTGTGGCATGGTCCATAGGGTAGTGAAAAGAAACCAAGAGATAGATGCTAAAAAGACATGGAAGGGAATAACACATACCCACCCCTGCTCTTGTTTTGCAGTTCTGTTTGGAACCCTGCATGGACCATGCTGTGAGTTGAGCCACCAAACAGAGTCTGAGAACAAGTTGCACCTTCTCCGTGGTCATCAGCTGAGAGAAGATGGAAGAGGCTTACAAAGATAGGACTTCACTGATGAAGGGGGCCAAGGACATTGCCAGAGAGGTGAAGAAACAGACGGTGAAGAAGGTGAATCAAGCGGTGGACCGGGCCCAGGATGAGTACACCCAGAGGTCCTACAGCCGGTTCCAAGACGAAGACGAGGATGACGACGATTACCCGCCCGGAGAAGCCTACGATGGGGAAGCCAATGAGGACGAGGGCTCCAGCGAGGCTACTGAGGGCCATGACGAGGAGGATGAGATCTACGAAGGGGAGTACCAGGGCATCCCCAGCATGAGCCAAGGGAAGGGTGGCACCGTGTCCGCAGGGCAGCCCAAGGGGGACGAGCACAAGGACCGTCGGGAGCTGGAGTCTGAGAGGAGGGCCGATGAGGAGGAACTGGCCCAGCAGTACGAGCTGATCATCCAGGAGTGTGGCCATGGCCGGTTCCAGTGGGCCCTGTTCTTTGTGCTGGGCATGGCGCTCATGGCAGACGGTGTCGAGGTGTTTGTGGTGGGCTTCGTGTTACCCAGTGCGGAGACGGACCTGTGCATACCCAACTCAGGATCTGGATGGCTCGGTGAGTGCCTCCTTGCAGAGTCTAATGTGAAATGGGTGTTGATGAGCACAGGGATCCCTGAGTAGAACAAATATTTGTCCTCTACAGAATTACATTTCTCAACAAAAATTTTATAATGAGAAATCTCAGAACATATATGAATCAAAATAATTGTACTGTGAGCACCAGTGTATAACCACCACCTAGACCTTGTGGTTAACACTTGTTACGGTTTCTTCATCATCCATCATAGATCTGTCTATCCATCCAGCTAACTTATTTTGATGCATTTTGAGGTTCGAGTAGTGTATTTTAACTTGTACCATCATAAATCATGTACCACTTAATGACAGAATCTATTCTTTTTTTTTTGCGGTACTGGGGATCGAACTCAGGACCCTGCGCTTGCTAGGCAAGCGCTTATTCCACTATTCCACTGAGCTATATCCCAGAATCTATTCTGACATGTATGTTATTCTGTGATTTAATCTTTGGCCAAGATCATAGAGTATACTTACACACAGAGACATGGCTAAGATACCATTAGGCAGTATAGTGTTACGGGCCCACTGACACAAATGTGGCCTGTCACTGACCAAGACGCTGTTATTGACATGTTGGTGGGTGGCATGACTAGCTATGCATTGGTTTTTCCTTTACTAATGCCTAAAGGTAAGTCTTTACATGAAGTTTATTTGACACCTTTTTAAAAGCAGAGGTTAATTCTATAGAACTCTGATGAGTATGATTTCAAACATGTGTAATACTGTGTCTTAAGTATTTTTAAAACTTCGCTAATTTTTGTTTTTCTTATAATCTATGTGAATGTTTGCTTCCTGTTAGCCTTATTTGTAAAATCTCCTGCAGATAACTTTTTAAAAATGTCTTTTTCAAGGTTTGTACTTTTGAGCCCAAGATATAAATTTCAGTTCTCCATATGATTTCAACTCTAGTTTAAGTTATATTAATATTTAAATGATATATGCTGAAAATAATATGCCCTCTCTATGAACTATCCAGGCAGCCGATTTGCTTTGTGTGAACATTACCATCCACCAAGGCTCTTGTCCTAGCAAAGCTGTAGCTGTGCTCCAGGTCAGTCTGAGGGAACAGAAGAAAGTGAAGACATGCGGCATGGTGCTGTGTCCCCTGGTCCCTCGAGTTCCCTGCAGGTGCTTGGTACACTGATCAGGAGGGTTTCAAACCCTTTTGCACACTGCTCAAAGGACATGGTTATGTACTTGTAAAATCTTCAGTGTGTTTTGGAGTCTGTAAAACAAAGTAAAAATACTTAATATCTGTCTTTCCAGACTTCTTTAAACTAAATTGAAAAACAAAAAGTACCCAATTCCTTGCATGCAGACACAGTAACTATATTGGGTAATGCTGACCTCACTGTTGCTGACATTTTCTGTGTGATTAAAATGGAAGGTCATTTTCTAACTTTCAGATAGGACAAGAGAGCTGGTCATAATGAGCAGAGAGATTTATATCATTTCCTCATCACAGTTTCTTCCATATCACCCATTCCTACAGTTTGTTTCTGTGTGTTTAACTGAAGGAAATGGATCCAGGAGCGCAGACTCTGAAGGGTGAGGGGTGGGATTTGGGGAGCAGCTCGTGTATTTTTGTTGGTCGGTCATTTGTGTGCCCGCCCATCAAAACTCAGACCCTGTCATACTACAGAGAGACCTGGGCTGTTCATCACGGTGATAAGTTAAGCAGAACTGTTTCATATCTAGCACTGTGCTTTTTTTTCCTTTGGCAAGCAAGTATATCAGTGTAAACCTGGACATCCAAAATCGGTCAAGAGTCTGCAAACAGAAGGTATCAGTAGAATCTTTCAAGAAGAGAGATTCTTAGAAGTGTATCCACACAGATGTTTAGTAGTTACAAGCTTCAATTTAGAATGAGACTCTCTTTGGGTTCTGATCCTGACTTTTATATCAGAAATGTTACAGCCACGTTGACACCAGCGCAGCCCGTGCCTTGTCTCCCTGCTGAGGAGCGAAGTGCTCTGTCATGTGGGCAGCTCTTATCGGCCATCCACAGAGTCCAGGGACTTGAGGGGCGGCACAGTCACGGGGGAGGGGAGCCTGCAGTGTAGATAACACTGCAGAACAATGGGGCCCAGATTTTTTCATGTGCCCATAAATGTCACCTGCTTTAGTGAATTAAAGATGTGTCCCCAGGAGCATACAGTTTCACGCGGTGTTGTGAGTTCCCGACAGAAGCATTTTAATGGTTTCGCAACTGTGCCTTCCAGACTTGCATTTCAATTATTTTGCCATTGTAATTTCATTCATAATTGCATTCTAACGGGGTCTCTTTAGACAAGCATTTAAATTGTTTTGCCATTTTCATTTGATCGGATAATAGCTTTGTAATATAATTACCACACTACGTCACAGCAATGGGATCAAAATGCAAAGAAGAAAGATGTGTGACCCATGTTTGCTGGCATTTTGTGGATACAGATTTGCAAAATAATTTTTCATTTGCTATTGAGCATTGTGCCATTTCCCTCCAGGAAGAATGGGAATAAAAAAATAACACCCAGTTTATGTTTTAATTATTTGGGAGATTGATCCTCTCATTGTGTTTGCTAGAAGGTTAACTTACAGATAACCAAGGGCGTTCCATGGGTTCGTGTGTCTGTGAGTGGTCTGTGAATATGTACAGCAGCGTTAACTGGGATGGAAGAAGTCAGAGAAAATACTTAATTACATAATAAGCGCCTTTAAGATGATACATTTCTATTGCCGAAGTCTATGAAGCACTCATGGTGTGCAAAGCGTAGTGTCACCACAAGCAATAGTGGAGCTGATAGGAACAAACAGGCAAGGGCACACTCGCCAAGGAAGTTACAGTGTAGAATTGAGAAACCAGAAGTGTGTAAAGGTGACCAGAACAGGGAAGCAGACGTCAGCAGTCAAAAGCAAAGTGTAAGCAAAGAGACTCCTAGCAGAGAAACCCTGATAAGTGCAGGGCTCTGACTGAGGAAGGGAAGGGCTGGGTTTGGAGCTGTTGCAGACAGAGCATGGATTGGCTCATTAATTCCTGTGGAAGGGAGAGGAGACAATCAGTGAAAGGAAAGCCACTCTTCAAATGAGGGGCTCGGAGTACAGCTTGCAGCCGGGGGAAGATGAGGCCTGGTTCCGGAGGTGCTCACTTTGATACTGTTGGAGAGGGTGGAGGAGGGGAGTTGACGAGCTGCTCCCACTGGGAGCCCAGAGCTTAGAATCATCTCATTTCAGAAGACAGTGCCAGCGAGTGCAACCAGGCAAAGGGTGCTTCCTGCTGAACACTGCTTGCAGGGCTGGTGGTAGAAAAAGGTGTCTCCTCTCTGGAGAGGAAGGAGTGGCTAGCAGAGAGGACCAGGACCCCTCGAGAAGGAAGGGAAGGCGCTCAACCTCTTAGGTGCTGCAGAACCTTGCAGCAAAGGCTCTGCTGTCTGCCATTTAGTTTATTGGCTGCTGCGCACAGTGAGCAAAGCTGCATGTTTTAAAGTCTGTGTGTTGAGTGATGTGGCACAGGGCCCTCCAGATTCGCACCCATGGGTGGCAGGGCAGGGCTCTCAGTGGGCTGCTGAGTCTGCCCTGTAGGATCACGACAGATGTGGCTCCACTCCAGGGCTTGTGGAGGGGCACACTGGGTTCGAAGTCAGGAAGGACACGTGACCTCTTCAGGATCAGCCCACCCTGGCTCCCACTTGTGAGAACAGAACAAGCAGTTTGCTCGTCATTTAAATTTTTCTCTGCCTCAGTTCTCCCCTTATTTCTTACCAGAAATAAGAGGAACAGATTGGGTTAGGGGATTGAAGGTGAACATGAGGATACCTCTTAGCACAGGGTGCACGCTAATAAATTATAGCCACTAAAATAATCCCTAAAAGAGTGAGATCAGCTGGGAGGCTAAAGCAATAGCCTGGACCAAAAAATGAATGGAATCCTGAACTCGAATAGTTAACAACTCTTGCTGAAATAATATGCCCTCTCTATGAACTAGGGAGGTGTTGAAATTGGGAAAGAAATGGCAGATTGTGCTACAGAAGGAAGGCTGATGCGTAGGTAGCGGGGGGTGAATGTAAGGAGGGGGACACTGGTAACTGAGGTTGAAAGCAGAGGAGGCCAGGAAGATGAGGTTGCTGAGTCCATCAGGGAGGCGTTAGTCTCACAGGCAGGAGAGAGGTCAGGACCAGGACACTGTGATTCTGAAAGGGAGGTTGAACTAGACGGAGAACCAACAGGAGGCAGAGAATGGCCAGCTGAACATTTCAGCAAGGGCCCGAGAGGGTTTTTCACCCTGAAATAAATTCCTCAGCATAAAACATTTTAAAGAGTTGTTATAAGCCAGGCACACCTGTAATCTCAGCACTGTGGGAGGCTGAGACGTGAGGAGCTCAGATTCAAGCCCAGCCTGGGCAACTTAGACCCAGCCTCAACATTAAAAATAAATAAATAAATAAAAATTCTGGGGTGTAGCTCAGTGGGAAGGCCCTGGTGCAATCCCAAGTACTGAAAACCATTATAGTACTTTTGAAAGCATCCCCCTTTCCCCCTTCTGAACCAATGGACATTTTTAACACTCGCTTCTGGTCTTATCTGGACACGCGCTTAGGTGGCACCCTCTTTGGAGAAAGAGGAGGAGTGGACTGTGGGGAGGGAACCCCTCAGCGTCCTTCCTGCTGCCTCTTTGGGGCAGATCCAGAGTCATGACAGTGCAGTTTAGGTGAATAAAGGATCCCAGGCTAACAACAGTCACAACACCTCGTAACCTGGGTGACTGCGGCTGCCACACTGCTATGATAAACTTTGCGTTTGATGTAGCAGTATTTGCAAGCAGCTGTGCTGTAGGAGGTGCAGGCTGTGGCCCCATGAGATAGACACCTGAAGGCTTGGTTCCTGGGTCAGGAGTTTAGGCTCCTCTCTGCCTTCAGTGCCGCAGTGATGAGTGTGGCCCTGGTGTCCTGGAGATGGGGCTTTTGGGCCTGGGGAACTTAGGTCACTTCCCTGGCCCATGTCTATAGCTGAGGCAGACTATAGACCATATGTTCCCACCAGCAATCCCATACTCCTTCCTGGCCCCCTAACATTCTCACAAGCTTTTTTTGGGGGGTACTGGGGATTGAACTCAGGACCTTGTGCTTGCCAGGCAGGCACTTATTCTACTGAGCTATATCCCCAGCCCTGGTTCCCTAACATTGTCACTTAAAAAGTCCTCTTGACTGAGTTAGCATTGAGAAGAAGGTGAGGCCTTCAATTCTTGATGAAAGTATACCTCCCTGGAATCTCAAGCAACGACCGGGAGCAGTGATGGCAAACCTTTTAGAGCTGAGGACCCAGACTGCAGCCCCAAACCCACTTACTTATTGCAACTTGCCAACATTGCAGTTCAACCTGAATACTGAGGTTTTTAGTTTAGAAAAACACACCTCACAATTAACATCTTTTGTCCTAAATACAAAACAAATAAGACACGTGCCAGGGGTTCACCACGACTGATCTAGACACTGAGTTTGATTTAGGAACTCCAATAGTGTGACCACATACCAAATTTAAACATTCTTCTCCCTTCTCCAAACCCTAACAAAAGATGAAACACAGGTTTGGGGGTTTTTTGTTTATTTTCTGCAGTTATAGGCAATTCATAATGGCAATGGTCACAACAGAGAAATTTGATGGCTTTGGAGAATTAACCTATAAAATCAACCCAGAGTGCACAGTCATCTTCAAGAGACACAGTAACAAATCTTTTTCTAAAGAGAGGAAAGAAAAGCCCAAGGAAAACAGGGCTGCGTTTGTTGGTTTTGTTCACTGTTGTACCCTTGCCCAGCTCAGTGTGCAGTACACGGGGAATCCAGAGCACCGCAGATACATGAATCACAGGTCCCTGAAACCCTTATCACTTTGAGACCTCATTGGCGGAACTACCAAACTAAAGCAGGAAGGTGTTATTACGAACCGAAACTCATCAGTAGTAGGAACTTGAAAGAGGAAAGCATAGGTGTGAGATGGGCTGTTCCTTTCCAAATGCTGTGGTGCTCCTGTCGCCTGATCCAAGGACTTGTCCTGATGACGGGGCTATGAGCATCCCTACTGTAAGGCAAGGTATGAAAACCATTCTTAGCCTGGAAGGTGATGACACGAATCCTGTGGCCAAGCTCTCTTGTGCTAACTCCACGCTCCAAAGCAACTGGAGGATTTCAAACTCCACTCAGTTCTTGTCCAAGGTCACAAGTTGCAGAGCACTCTGGGCTTGCTGAATCACCAAATCTGCAGTTCTCCTTGGCTTTTCTTTACAGTGTTTACATAATTAGCTAGAGTTGCTTGGTATATTGGGCAAAAACAGAGGTATCCCCAAAACATTAAAGCATGGCGAAGTCTGTGTTTATCCATAGGACTAGAATTTCACAGGAGATTTTTTTCATTTTAGTAGTTCTCAAAAGTGTAAAAATATTCATAAATAATTCTATAATACATATACATTTTTGATAACTTAAGATATATTTTTGGATAGAAATGGAGCAGTGGTTTCATTTCACTGAATAATTTAATGTCAACTTTTTCATATCAAACTGTTGCCATTCCTGTATCTTCTGTTTACAGCTAGAATATTCATTCAACATATGTCTACAATGTGACAAGCATTGCTTAGACTCTATAGACACAACAGTAAATAAAACAGAGAATATCTCTGGTAGACTCCATGCATGTCCTTCAGCCTCCCTTTCTGTAGCTTTCACCTGGATGGTGGAATCCTTTGGAACATGCAGAATTCTTCCGCAGTCCCTCTGGCCACTTTTTTCCTTCCCATTCCCTTCCTTCTTCTACCCCCTCCCTCTTCTCCTCCTCCCCCTCCTCCCCCTCCTTCTCATTTTCTTCTTCTTCTTCTTCTCTCTCTCCTCTCTCCCTGCCTCTCTCCCCCTCTCTCCCTGCCTCTCTCTATTTATTAGCCATTGGCCTCTTACAGGGAAAGAGTTTCCTCGGGGAGCAAACTACATAGATGTGATCAGAACTTTGCCATTTTTGTCTGCATTTTTCCATATGTTCCCTTATTACCCCTTTAGGTACTAACTGAAGACATATGCTGTTGGGGTTCTAGCGGCTGTACCTAGACGCAGCTGTGTCTCGTTATCTGAACATAACCAGCTGCCAGTTTCTGAGATATTCCTCCAGTATTTTTGTTCCCTTGACCACTGTTTCCTAGAATGGAAGCACTGCAGTGACCACTGCCTTGTGCATTGAACCAGTGCATATAGCTCCTGCCCGGCACCGCTGGGTAGACCAGTGTGTCCAAGCCAAAACAAAGTCATAGAGACTTTTTTCTTTCTTTAAGTTGTTCCAAAGTTTTGATCTTTTGGCATTGGTGTATGCTCTAAATTTTAAGACCATGGCTTTGAATCCTAAGAATGTTCCCTGAGGATTTCAGAATCAGCATCTCTGACCTCTCCTGATCTCTCTGTTCTTGATGTCCGCCTTGGTATTCTTGATGGAGCTGTGACCTGCGTTGTGAATACTTTCTCTGGCTCTGTTTAGCCTCATGGCTGTTACATCAATCTTAATTGGAATTTAAAAGTTCTTGGTTTGTAGAGAACATCCTGTCTACCAACACCAGCAGACTCGTATTTGGATTCATTATTGCCTAATTGGAAAAGGAAATTTAATAATTTATCACCACTCTAGTCCTGAGTCTTATTTCTTCTAGTGTTTGCATTCTCTTGAGGGGAGAGAGATTTCTGACATCACAGTGGAGCTGGACCACAGCGCCTGAGAACACTCCTCCATCGGCACGGTCTGCTTTACTGGCACCACAGGAAGTGAACAGAAATTCCATGCTGCTTTCTTGAAATTTGCAAATACAGGGTGTCCTGAGGCTGAGTGGAATATGAAAATGCTGTTCAGCTGCTGTGGGAGTCTTTGGGGGTTTCCCATGGTACAGTCAGGACTGGAGGCCCATGCCTTAATTCTCACATCCTGAATCCCTGCATCCCTACACGCTAGGACAGTCCTGGATAAGAACCCTGATTCCACAGAGTCCTGGCCTCCCATGACTCAGTTTGGGACTCTTTCCTAGAGGCTGGAGAATGCTACGGTGTATTGTCAGTTTGCAGAACTTGTTCATGTGGGTTTGGTCTAGCTCAAGCAATCTAAATTGTTAACACACCAAATATAAATAACAGACCTGTAGCTTGGATTTCCAAATATTGAGATACAGTCACATTGTTTCTTAGGAAATCTAGCATGGCAGTAGTCTCACATGAAGAAAGCTAAGAGCCCTTTAGGACCCAAGCTTCTTGCAGAATGGTTCAGAGAGTAGGAAATTGTTCAGGTACCTTCATCTTGAGGAAGTAATCTGATAAATCTCTGAAGGGAGTATCCCAGCCCACATATTTACAGGCTGACTTTCTTACATTAAACTTAGAAATTTCTTTTAGTTCCCTTCCCATATGCAGATCTATCTTGCTATTTCTTTTTGCTTTCTTTTTCTCTTTCTCTCTTTCTTTTGTATCTTTTCTCTTCTTTCTTTCTTTCTTTCTTTCTTTCTTTCTTTCTTTCTCTGAGACCCTTCTTGCTATTTAGTTCAAGGTGACCCTGAACTCACTATGTAGCCCAGGCTGCCCTCAAACTCACAGCAATCCTCCTGCCTCAATCTCTCAAATGCTGGTATTACAGGTATGTGCCACCACATCCATAATTCATGGTATGGCAACCTGCTTAGTCATCCTGTTGCCAAAGTTTGAATGTATCCAATTCTTTATCATATGAAAATAATCTTTCAATTAACATCATTCTTAAAATGACTCTGTTGTTCGGGATATCCAGTTGGCATGTCTCTCAAAGTGGAATTGAGACAGTAATTATAAGTTAAAAATTTAATTTCTTTCTAAAAGTCATTAATAAAATATTGAAAGAAAAAAAAACATGGCAAGCACTAATATTGTTCAAAATACCAGGCAGCATGCCCAGGAGGGCCCAGGAAGTGGGCAAGGCTAAGGAAAAGGCTTTGGAGTACTCTCCAAACACGGTGACTTTCAACTTGTTTTTAAGGAAATAGGTGCACAGATGATGATGAGAATGTGCAGCATGCATTCGAGAAGCATTAGCAGCATCAGCATTAGCAGCAGAAATGAAGGGGTCTCGTGTATGTGCTCACACACCCTCCAGACAGTGATGTCACCCTCAACACCAGACCTGCAAGTTGAGCTCATTTGTCATCCCCAGCTCTGGGGCCACCCTCTCAGCAGCAGCACTGACAGTAGGACAGGCCTTGACTGTGTGATACTGCCTTGCACGTGGCGGGATGGTTGACATCCGGGCCTTTGGCCCAAATGTGAATGATACCTGTCAGGCCTTTCTTACTACATGCTTCTCAATGTCCTTAGACAAAGGCCCTCAAACACATACTTCAAAGGCCCCCGCAGGACAACAAGGCCTGGGACTTGACCTCCAGTGGAGATATAACCACACCCAGTGGAGACTGGAGTTTGGGGTGGGACCAACAGAAGAACCATCCCTTGCTGGCTCCCCCACCCCAGGCAGGTGTTCTGTGTCATCTGAGATTGCAATTTTAATACTAGGATCCTCTACTGGTCTTGGCAAACATGTCAAATCTTGTCCGAACCAATGTATGCAGGGAAAGTGGCAGCTCAGTCACTGGGCTGCGTTGAGCCACACACAGCCAGAAGGAAGGCAAGCTCATGCTCACATCCACACCCGCTACTCGAGAGAGAGGAAGATGAAGACTGGTAAAGAGGAAAGGACTTCCCAGCCCGGGGGTGCCTGATCGCTCACTTCCTGTCTGGCTTCCCAGAGAGAAGCTGAGTGGAGGGAGGGACATCATTGTGGATGAACGATGCCACTTAAAATCAGAGGGGCCAGGCGTGGTGGTGCACGCCTGTAATCCTAGCACTCAGGAGGCTGAGGCAGAAGGATTGTTGTGAGTTCAAGACCTGCTTGGGCTACAAAGTGAGCTCAAGGCCAGCCTGAACTACATAGTGAGACCCTGTCTCAAAAAGACAAAAGACAAAAGACAAAAAAAAAAAAAAAAAAAAAGACCAGGGATATAGCTCAGTGGTGCAGCACCTGCCTGGAAGGCGCACGGTCATGAGTTTGATTTCTGGTACCAAAATAATAATAATAATAATCATAATCATAATAAAAACCCAGAGGGGACAAGCTCCTAAGCTAAGACATTCTGTAGGGATCTGTAGGGAACCTCAGTTCCCTTGGAATCAGATATAGGAACTATTAAATTTTAAAATGGGACTTCACTTGTGTAACTTTGTGTTAATTGAAGTGTTGGTTTTTGGTACCTAAAGTTTATGTCTTTAAGAGTCTGAGCTCTTCTTGCTCCAACTTACTTTTTAAATGGAAGTCAAAGTGTCTTACGTACTATATGTAAATTATTATATATAATTTAAACCCATCCTGATGATTTGGGGTGTCTTATTCTTACTCTTTGAATAATACATTTACTTTTACCTATATTTATTTTCCCTGTCCTCTTGCTGCTGCCCTTTTAGCTGCCAGTAATTCATCCCTGATAATTCTGTGCTGTGGATTAGGAAGCTGGATAACTAACTATTTAAGAATTATATGTTGAAAATGAGCAAATGGCTGCAGAGTAATTGCTTGGCTTTACAAACGAAGCTTCATGACAGATATTTGGGATGTCCAGAAACCAAGTTCAAGCCTCTGGAAGAGTGGGCTAAGGACTCTGGGACATATCATGGTTCTGATTGCAAATAGCTCTATATCCAGAAGCTAGGGCTCAACTGTGCACCAGACAGAAAAGTCAAGTTACCAGCTTAAATTATTTTTATGGGTTGGGGAAGGGTATGAGTAAATGGTTTAGGTCTCTAGAAGTAATATGAAATAGATTCAGGGTTTTGACATTTTAACTCCCTTCTTCTTTGTGACAGTCTCTGGCCATGACTTCCTTTTGTTCTGTGGGCTCCCTCCTTCAGGGGACCTTGTGATGGAAACTTTTGTCCCCAGTGCCTAATTGCTATTGCTGTCCCAATATATCTGGGAGGAGGAGGCTGGAGGGCCCGAGTCACATCAAGCCACGGCTAGTTAGTATGTAGGCAGATGGAGACTCCTGTGGATGACAGTCACAAGCTGCACAATCTGTGACTGCTCCGTGCTCCCCTCTCCCAGAGCCCAAGGTCAGGGGTAGTTACAGTTGCCAGGTAAACTACAAACTGCCCGGGTAAATTTGGGAATAGATATGAGGTCATTTTTTAAAACATAAATATGTTCCATGGGATATCTGCAGCGTAGGTACAATAGAAGATGGCTGTTTATGTGAGATTCAGCTTTAAAGAGAAAGAGATGGTGGTAACAGGAAGGTAGAGAGACTACAGTTTGCTTTTAGCCTTTTATGTGCCAGTGGTCCTCATATCAGTCATGTTTATTATCTCATTTTATCCCAGTGACATCCACTCCCAGACTTTGTGAATCTGCCCGGAGAGGGTCCCAGGAAAATGCACACAGATCTAACACAAAGGCCAAGTGATTTTTATTCAGAGGAAAACTTAGAACCCCGTGGTGTAGACTAGCCTTCCAGAGCTTAACTGTGAACCCTGGGGACCTGACGGCATCCTTAAAGTGGAAGTCTTAACGCTGCAGGTCCAGGGTGATGCTGGGCCTGCAGGTGTGAACCTTGCTCTGAGGGAGGTTTTGACCTCACTGTGAACCCTGCTGTCAAGCTGCTAGGCAGCATCCCCCACAGCAGTGATGTAGAGGGCTGTAGATGATATTTCCATGTAAACAACTCCCAGGTCAGGGCGCAGAGTGAACAGCGCTGTAAGTGGAACCATTTCTCGTTCACCAGTGTATGGGAGTATCTGTGTACAGAGGGTACTTTATGTATAATTCTAGCAAAGATTTTTTTCTCCCCAGTAAATTTCTTATCCACAGATAAAGGATGCCCTCTTTTCTTGTGCCAAGTGGATGTAGGCTTTTTGTTCTGACCATGGAGGGACTTCATTGTCCCTTACCACATTTACATTTGCCAGTCCTGGGGTGGACACCAGATGAGTCAGGCTTTGTGAAAGTGGTTTCTCAGTGCCCGCATCATGGTGTTTCTCCTTCAGTTTTTTGCCCTCCTGTCTACATAACATCGAAGGCCTTTCCGCAGGTAGTTTATTTTTCTCAGCAGAACACAGTTAGGTCTAAAACATTAAGGGTACAGTTGTATCAAAAGAGCTGATCGAACACTAAGAATTAACTACTTAGAGCAGTGCTGGCAAACCTTTTAGAGGCTGAAGGCCCAGACTGCAACCCAAAATCTACTTACTTATTGCAAAGTGCCAACATTGCAGTTAAACTTGGATACCCGGCGTTCAGCTACTGGGCAATTTGGCTCAAGTGCCAACAGAGAGGGCTTTTTGTGCCTGCTGCAGCACATGTGCTGCAGAGTCACCACCACTGGCTTAGAGAGACCAAAGGAAGTCCTGCTGGGGGCATCAGCTCAGCACAGACATACACACATAAAAGGCGGCAGACTGGACAGGAGAGGCAGGCAACTCCCCAGTGCCCACTGCTTAGTTAATTGTCTTTATTTTTCTAGTTGGCACTTGTGACATAAGTGGAGGTTTGACAGAGATGTATTCACGGAATGCACCTTTTGAAATTTAGCAATTTTCACACAAAAGAGACAGCAGCAAGGGTCCATCCATTCATTCATCAAGTTCTTACCAAGCAGTGCATGACAGTGTTACACTCTGTTCTGACCAATTCAAAGATCAACCAGACACAAACTGTGCATACAAGACACTTGTCATCCAAGTGGTGTGAGACCCAGGGCATTGAGAGATTTGTTCTGTTCGAGGGGGGTATGGATTAAGGAAGTGCATCAAGAGATTGTGGTATTTGACCAAAGCTTTGAACTGTGGGTGGAATTTGGAGACACAGAGAAAGGGGTGAGTGCCCCATGTTGCAGGACACAGAACAGACTGAGTAAAAGTGCACATGTATGGACATCTTGGATTAAGGATTGTGAACAGATCATTGAATAAAACATACATATAGGACAGTGACTGTAAACGTGTGCAAGGAGAGCCTTAAGTAAACTCACTATGGTGTTAGCAGGGAGTGGCTGGTGTGTTAGCCAAGGGCTGACTGGGTGAGGACTCTCGATAGGGAGCCATCTGTGTGCTGAATGGGTAGAGAGGGGTGAGCTTCAGGTGAGGGAGTCACTGCAACACTTCTGAAATGGTCTGGCCAGTAGCTGCAGAGGGCCCACTGTGGGTGAGTGACTGGAGAGGAACGTGTTTGTCAGTGAAGCCGTAACAGTTGATGAGCTGCAGGAGCAGTGGAGGACTGTGAGGTTTGAGCCCAAGTCACCTTCCTTAGAGACTGAAGTTCTGGGGTTGGGGAAGGAGGGAACCGTGTATAGGACAATGATGAGGGCTGTTACCCTGGGCTGTAAATGCAAGAACTGAACATGTCTGACTCACAAGCTTCCCTTAACACCTAGCAGAGTTCAGGCAAGAAGTAGTGCTCAGTAAGCTTTTGTTGCTTTTGAGATGCCAATCAGCCTACTCAGGAGAAACCACCTCAGAAGACTTTTGGAAGTGGGCCCTGGGCTAGAGATGGATGTTGGCAAGATCTTGGCACAGAGGCGCAACAGAGCCTGCCAGAGTGGTAGCACATTGAAGGGGCAAAGTAGAGGAAGATGGGGGACCAGAGATAGATCTTTAGTGGGTGTCTTGGTTGAGGGGAATCCTCAACAGAATGAGTTGAAAAGAGGAAGAGTCTCAGGTGTCTTAAGGTCAAGAGCAGAGGCCTTAGAGGAAGGAGGAGGTGCTCTTAACTGGGGAGTGCTTGCAGGGCGTGACTGAGAGAAGGTTCTGGCAGGGGCAGCAGGAAAGCTGTTCCAGGAGGGCGGAAGACATACATCAGATGAACAGCTAAATTTAGTTTGAATGTATATTTTCAAGGAGAAGGAAATAAAGGTACTTTGATAGTGTATATTCACTTTAAACAATGCTTTTGATCATATGATTATACCATAAACTGGAGCAGCTGAAAAAATATTAGTTATCTTCTACAAAGGAAAATTACCATATTTGTAGCCATTATCTAGTGCTTCTGTGTCATAATGTGCCAATAATCACAGCTGGGATACACACAGGAGGTAAATTGGGGTGCAAGAGAAGACAGGGTCTGTTTGCTGTTCCTATCTCATTTTATTTATTCTTTCAAATTGAAAAATTGGATCAGTTTAATCGTGAAACGCAGTGAACTTTGCTGAAATGTTAAGGTTGAGGTAGTCAAGTAGTAATTCTGAAGAGGCACAATTGATAGGGAGGGAGAGGGAACTTCCAGTTGATTACCTACTCCATCAGTTGGAGCTCACTCAGGTCAGAGGCTCCTCGAACCCTCCATTTGGATTTGAGCCGTTCTTGTTTCTCTAGCTAGTACGAGGAGGAAAATAATGCAACTGAGCAAAAGTGAATGGAATTGAGGCTTAAAAATATGAAGCATTAATGACTCAAAGAGCTAGTTCTAAGAAATAATAGACAACCCTTGACCAGTCTTATCAAAAAGGGAAAGAAAAGATCCAAATCAGTGAAATTAGAAATGAAAAAGGTGAAATCACAAAGGATACCACTGAAATCCAGAAGATTTATAGTAACTACTTTGAAAACCTGAACTCAAGAAAATTGGAGAATCAAGAACAAATGGAGGGGCTGGGGATATAGCTCAGTGGAATAAGCGCCTGCCTAGCAAGCGCAGGGTCCTGAGTTCGATCCCCAGTACCACCAAAAAAAAAAAAAAAAAAAGAACAAATGGATAGATTCCTAGATATACATGAATTACCAAAACTGAATTGAGAAGATATAAAACCTAGCACAATCCAATAACAGGCAATGACATATAGGCCTTAATAAAAAAAACTGTCAACTAAGTAAAGCCCAGAACTTCATAGATTCACCAGATATTCTACAAGAATTTCAAAGAAGGTCTAACACAAATACTCCTTATATTCTTCAATCAATTTAAAAGGGAATTAAATTAAAAGGGAGTATTTTCAAATTTATTCCTGAAAACTAGCACTATCTTCATTCCAAAATCAGACAAGGACTCAACCAAAGAAGAAAACTACAGACCAGTCCCTTTAATGAACATAGATGCAAAAATTGTCAACAAGAAACTGGCAGAAAGATTGCAGCAAATCATTAAAAAATCATATATCAGGACTAAGTAGGATTTATCCCAGAGATGCAAGTGTGGTCTAACCTATGCAAATCAATAAATTTAATTCATCACATAAAAAGAAGCAAGGATAAAAATCATATAATCATCTCAATAGGTGCAAAAAAAACCACCTTTGACAAAATTCAACAACTGTTCATAATAGAAAGAAAACTAAAAAAAACATAGAAAGACCACATCTCAATCTGATAAAAGCTGTTTATGGCAAACATACAGCTAACATTATATTAAATGGGGAAAAGTTAAAAATTTTGCTTCTAAAATCAGGAATAATATAGGGATGCTCAGTCTTACCACTCTTGGTCAATTTAGTACTCAAAATTTTAACCAGAGCAATCAGACAAGCAAATGAAATAAAAGGGATACATATAGGAAAGAAAGAACTCAAATTATCCTCATCCACAGATGACATGGTCCCGTACATAGAAGATCCAAAACTTCCATCAGAAAACTCCTAGAACTAAAAAATAAATTTACCAAGGTAGCAGTATACAAAATCAACACACACACAAAATCAGTAGCATTCCTGTATACCAATAATGAACCAATGGAGAAATTAGGAAAACAATACCATTTACAATAGCTTCTCGATAAATGGAGTACTTAGGAATTAACCTAACAAAGGAAGTGAACAACCCCTCTAATGGAATCCATGGTACTCCGAAAAAGGAGATTGAAGTGAACATCAGAAAATAGGCTCCTGGTAGGCAGAATGAACATTGTCATAACAGCCAGAGTGTCAAAACCGATATATAGATTGAATGCAGTTCCAATCAAAACACCAATGACGTTCCTCACTGAACTAGAAGAGGGAGTCCTAAAGACACATGGAACCAGAATAGACCCAATGACAAAATTAATTCTGGGCAACAATAGCAAAGTAAGAGCCATCACAATCTTGGATTGCAAGTTATCTTGTAAGCCTGATAAAAACAGCAAAAAATTGGCACAAACACAGATATTATGAATAAGTGGAATAGAATAAAAGATATGGGAACAAACCCGAGCATGTTGAGCTATCTAATCTTTGACAAAGATACCAAAAATACACATTGGCTGAAAGCCTCTTCAACAAATAGTGCTGGGAAAACTGATTCTCTACATGCAGAATATTGAGTCTAGACCCATACCTCTCACTGTGTACTAAAATACAATAGATCAAGGATCTAAATATTAAAACAAAAACAATATGCTGGAAAGTAAAATAGGTAAAACTCTTGAAGACATAGGCAAGGACTTTCTTAACAGGACTCTAACTGTAGAAGAAATAGCATCAGGAATCAACAAGTAAGGGCTGGGGATATAGCTCAGTGGAATAAGCGCCTGCCTAGCAAGTGCAGGGTCCTGAGTTCGATCCTCAGTACCGCCAAAAAGAAAAAAAAAGAATCAACAAGTGGAATGACATCAAATTTAAAAGCTTCAGCACAGCAAATGAAACAGTTAACAAAGTAAAGAGACAATGGGAAAAAATTCTGCCAGCTATTTCTCAGAAAGAAGAGTAATATCTAGAAAGTATAAAGAACTAAAAAAAAAAAGTTAGACCCCTCTAAAAAGTAAAAGATCTAGTCAAAAAATGGGCCATTGAAATGAAAGAGACATTTCTCAGAAGTACAAATGGCCAATAAATACATGAAAAGTGCTCAATATTGCTGGCCATTAGAGAAACTCAAATTAAGACAACACTGATTCCATCTTAGCCCAGAAAGAATGACCATCATTAAGACAACAAATAGTAACAAATGCTGGCAAGGCTGCAGGGAAAAAAGGAACCCTTTACATTGTTGGTGGGAATGTAAACTAGTACAACAACCATGGAAATCAATATGGCAATTTCTCCAGAAAAACAGGAGTAGAAATTTTATTTGACCCAGCTATTGCCCTTCTAAGTATCTTCCTAAAAGAATTAAAGATATTATATTACCCATGTTTATGGCAGCACAACTCATAATAGCTAAATCTTGGAAGTGGCCTATATGCCTGTCAACAAATGAATGAATAAGGAAAATGTGGCATTTATACACCATGGAGAACTACTCTGCCATAAGGAAGGATGAATTTTGAGTCATTTGTAGGAAAATGGATGTGCCTTACGACCATAATGTTAAATGAAATAAATCAGACACAGAAGTTTAAATACATATCATAGTTTCTCCATATAAAAAACCCAAAGCATAAATAATTTAAAGATCAAAGTAAAAGACAGATAATAGGAAACAGAGAGGTAGATGTTTTTCAGTGGGAAGGTGACCAAGAGCTTGAGGGAGTGAAGAGGAAGAAAGAAGAAGTATAAGATGTGTTAAATACACACACCAACTCCCCACAATAAATGTAATCGTTAAGTTCTATAAATAGTAATAATAAAAAAGCAGTGAGGTTGGACCCTTACCTCACACCATAGGTTAATTCAGAATATGTCAAAGATATATATAAGAGGTGAAAGTACAGGGTTAATAGTTATTGTGGGTTAATCAGGTCCGCAATCTCCCAAATGAGTGTACGGTGAAGGCTAAATAAAAAGAGGCAAATGGAATAATTTCAGGGCTCCAGGAGGAGCAAAGCCCTCTCAGAGAATTCAAAAGACTGTCTCAGGGCTAAGGCCAAGATGTTTTCTGCGTGGCCCGTATTTATTTAGTTACCAGAAGAAGGAAGGGGAGTACTTAAGGGTGGAACCACTCAAGGACTTCTCCAAGTAAGATATTAATTTAATAAGGTTTAAATTAACCCACCCAGGAGTGAGATGCCTGAGGCTGAAGTCTTTATCTAGTTGAGATTGGATCCAAGTGTCCTTGGCTGGGGTGTTCTCTGCCATTACATGCCTTAGAGGTTCACTTACTCAGTCTGCCGCCCATTTCCAGACAAGGAGCCTAGGCCTTGGACAGATTCACAAGTGAACATGAAAAGCCAGTTGATTAATTTAAGTCCTGCTCAAGCCTGCTTCATAGTGGTCTCCATCAGAAAGTATAGGACTAGAACTTTTAGAAGAAAATAAAACCTTCATGACTTTCAGTTTAGGAAAGTATTCCTAGAACAACACCAAAATACATGCAACAAAAGAAAAATATAAATATATGGACCCTATAAAAATTAAGGTCCAAATCCACCCCTGTGGACTGCAAAGGGAACCTGCTTCCACTGATCACGGGTGGAACCAGCTCCCACAGACTGCAAACAGAAGCTGTCCTCATGGCTTTCACCCCTGGCTAACTCTGTGCTCTTGGATTCTGCACCCTGACTGGCCATCCACCAACTCCAATCCTTCTCTGTGTTTTGTTTCCCCTTGGCATGGGGCAGCAGATGCCCTGACCAGCTGACTGGCCTAGTCATGAGTGAGGCCAGTGCACTGGAAGAGAAGGTAAGCCCCAGAGCATCAGCAGCTCTCAGGGAAAGGCAATGGAACCGGCCAGCGCTGCCAGTCCCAAGAAAGGCTCATGGCTACAGTAAATAACAGAAGCAGTATGGGGCTTTAGTCCAAAGATGACTCCTCTATGGCAAGCTAGAGTTGGAGGAGAAATGCAGGGCACCACCTACAATACTGCCAGAGTGTTTAATCAAGTGCCATTTGGGGAAGGGGTTAACTGTTTAAGACTGAGCCACAGAACAACTTCAGAGTTTCCAGTGTTACTCTCCCGCAGGGACAAGGCAAGGAACAGCTACAGGAGAAAGCTGTATAGAGGATCCAAGCTGGATTTAGATCCCCTGAGAAGTTTAAATTCAGCCCAGGAAGCCTGAGCCCCACCTTACATCATGAGAAACCAGAGTGGCTTTCAGAGGTGGCTGGATCTGAAGATGCTGACACTAAGACTGGCGATCTGCTTGAATCCCTGTTCTGCTGCCTATGTCCAGCAGAGACTAGTGGTCCAGTTGCTTTCCTTATGTACCAGCATGAGCAAGGACATGCCTCAGCTTGGACAGTTGGCAGAGACTGTATGAACAGAGGGCCCTCTGGATAGGTGGGTATACCTCACAAACCCACAGGCCATAAAGTTAAGCAGAGAAAGTTGTTACTTTGCTGGAATTGGGGGGGGGGGCTGTCTCTCCTTTTTCTTTTATTGGTGTTTGGGGGTCTTTTTTATCTTTTCCTCTTTTAATTATTTTTCTTTAATTTGCTGTGTATTTTTTCCTTTTTTTCTTATTTTCTGTTAATTTTATTTAATACTATTAATTTACTTTTACTCCTCAATAGGACCCTTTAGCTCACTTTCTTTCTTCATCTTCCATTGATTTTTGAAATTCTTTTTTATTCTCCTGTTTCCTACCTTCTTTATCTTTACCAATATAAGCATTAGACTTTATGAATCTTCAGACAGTTAAGTGTACACTACCAAGTACTGTTTTATCGTTTGTAGGGTTGTTGTTGCATTTAGTAGATATTTACTGTCTATTGTATGTCGATACTTAGTTTGTCTTAGTGTTTATACTGTGATTATAGATCTTTTTCCTGTGGTTGTGTGGTATATTACTGGTTCTTAAGGTATGGCAATATCTAGTTTGTCTTTGACACTGTTGCTGATACTGTTGCTGATTTTACTGCAGTTGCCAAAGAGGCATAATCATTGCTATAATCCGTTTCTGTGTATGCCAGTATTTGGATTGACTTTGTGTCATTATAATGTGGCCCATTCCCAGAGAACTGGGTGCTGAGGCAACTGTACTGCAGCTTCCCCTCCCAAAGAAACAGAGGTGCTTGGATCTTGGGACAGAGGCAAAGGTTAACAGCCACACCCAGAGTGTACCACTGAGAAGCAGACACCACCTACAGAGATCTCCATAAAGCAACAAAAGCCTTCCACTTTAATCCACCAGCAAACCTCAGCCCAGAAAAGAACAAACAATAATTTATGAAAAAGCAAGCAAAGAAAATACTTTCAAAATCTCCCAACTCCACAAAAACTGTGATCCATGAGGCACTGAGGGTGAAGGAAAACAAAAGTCACACAGCTGAACTATTCAGAAAGATAACAGAGGAGATTAAAAAATGGGTCAGTTTTTGGAAAATTCAAATAGATATAACTAAACAGATAATGGACTTAAAACATCAGCAGGTTTACAGAAGACACTAACATAAAGGTAGCTGAACTAAACAAAATGATACAAAACATGAGTGATCAGTTTAGCAAAGAATTAGTCTGTCAAAAGGCACCAAACAAAAATTCAGGAGATTAAAAATTGTACCAAAAGTACAGGGAACAGAAGCCACCTATGTGAGGACAGCAGGTCAGAGCTAGAAGATAAGCCTGCTACTGGAGACCAATTACTCAGAGATACTTCAAAATTAAAACCTACTGTGCTTTAAAGTACACCATGAAGAAAGTGGGAAGAGGGTCCACAGAGTGGGAGAAAATACTTGTAATGCATATGTGTGATGATGGACTTGTTTTCAGAATATGAGAAGACCTTTTACATGGTAATAATAAAAAGACATCAAAAATGATCAGGAGAGTTTAGTAGACATTTCTTCAAAGATTTCTAAGTGGTTAGTAAGCACACAAATGAGATTAGTCATCAAAAAATGCAAGTCAAAATGAAGTATCGTTTCATCTCTGTTAAGATGGCTAGATCAAAAGTCTGGAAATAATGAATACATCAAGGATTTGAAAAACTCTGAGCCCTTACACTGCTGCTGGGAATGTTGAATGTTCCAGCGACTTTGGAAAAATCTGCCAGATTTTCACAGTCATAAAGTTACCAGTAATTCCACTTCTGGGTACATACCCAAGGGAAATGAAAACAGCAGTCCATACAAAAACTATGAGTGTTTATAACAGCACCATTAATAACAGCCAAAGAGGTGCAAACAATTCAAATGTCCATAAACTGGAAAACAGAAAAACAAACTCTGTATGTGCATTCATTGGTAATATAACATGGCCATAAAAAGGAATGTGTACAAATACATGCTCATCCTGATGACCTGAGACAAGATTATGCTAAAGGAAAGGAACCAGTCACAGAAAACCACATGTTATATCATCCCATTTATATGAAATATCTAGAACAGGTAGTCCTCTAAAGTACTAGGAGGTTATATATTATAATAGACTATTTGTTGCTCCTGACTGAGAGGGACAGGAAGATGGGATGGGGTGGGGTGGGGGTTCCTGACATGTAACATGTATGATGTTCTTTTTTTGAAAGGACAAAAATATTCTAGAACGGGTGGTGGTGGTGATTGTATGTACCTGAATGTACTACAAACCACTGAATTTTACGCTTTTAAATGGGTGAATTCAATAGTATGTCAATTATATCTCATAGAACTTTTTCAAAAAGCAAACATGTAGGATTGCTGGGAAATTAACTGGCTTGCTTTGGAAAGTTAGGTCAAGTGTACCTATACATATTCCTTCGTGCAATGCCATTTTAATAACTATAGAATCCAGGTCAAAAGCAACAAAGCACTGGGATCTTATCACCTAGTTCTCCAATTTGAAATTCAACCTGTTACTTAGTTCTGTCCGCTGTAGCCTACATTCCCATGTCACTCATCATTCCACTTGGGTTATTTATAGTTTTTAGATTGATGCTTTTGGGTAAGTTTGGCTTAGAAAAGAAAAGAAAGTTATTTTCAGCTAATAAGCTTTATGAGCCAGTAGGTTAATAAGATTACTGCAACACCAGAGATACAAAAAAAACCCTCACTGACATGGCCATGAGAGGGGATACTGTCAGACAGCAATATTCCAAAGGTTGAGGTCATGTTAACTCTTTAGCTATAGTACACCCTGGCCCCAAAATATACAGTAAATGCCTCTAAGGAAATGAATGCATATATTATTACTGCCCTGATTTGTATTTAGTGATTCTAGAAACAGTTGCCATTCAGCATGCACAGTGCACCAAATACCTGCTAGAACATGTAAGAGCCAGGGCCAGGAACTGGGTCATCTGTTGAGTAAGAGAAGTATCCCAAATACTTCCTGACAGTCTCATCAGGTCCAGTCTCTCTGATGCTGAAATCCTATGGAAGATGAATTATCTCAATCGGTGTTCAGCAGAAGAAAGTTGGTAGGAGTCCTGCATGCATTTCATGTGGCATCCTACCAGATAAGTGGAGAGAAGTGACATTCGTGGGGAGCAAACAGACTTAGAGGACTGAGCTCTGGAATATTTTGTGGGCCGTGAACCGGACTTGCTTGATCTTGTCTGTTCACTATGAGTGCCTTTGCCCCATTATCTCTTTATCAGTGTGTTGTCAAGAGCAGGGCAACCCAAACTCCATCCTGTGAAGTGTCTGTTACATTTCTTTACTGTGGAATCTTCAGAGCCTTTTCTAGAATAAATTGAAATGGTAAAGCGATCAAATTGTGGAAACTTGTTATTCATGGCACACGTATTAATGCTTCCCTAAATTAGAATCCAAGGAATCCTGAGGCCTGCCAGTCCCTCTCAGCCTTGGATACCTCCAAGCCAGTGTCACAACTGCCGTCCCTGGGGAATGTTCCTTGGCTGCTGTGTTTTATTTATTCTTTGGTTACCAGTGGCTGACACAGTTCTTTGTATTGTAAAGCCTGGCACACATTTAGTACGCAGAAGTGCTTGTGGAATAATGGAATGAACAAATAAATGTATATATGGTAGGCTGTAACCAGTTTTTCTCTATTCTAATCAGTATTTTTGCATTAAGCTTATACAGTATAAGTGAACTCTGATAATGATTTTTTCCATGAGCCAGAGTTTCCAGTTACACAAGCTAGTGTGTAACCTCTTTCATAGTACCATGTTCTTTGTTGGTATTGTTGACCCATTCCTGCCCAACTTGCCTTGGCTCTCCCTTAGCCCTGCATCCCAGCCTCACAGGGAGACCCTCCCCTCTTGGAGTTCTTTTTCTCACACAGATCAAACTCAAGAACTTTCCTAATCAAGCCAAATCAGACCTCTAATGCTCCATCACTGTAAATGTTCTACTGCAGGGTCAATGCCTTCCTTGGACCCTTGAACTTCATGTTTTCCTCCTTGATCTCAGAGGAAGGAGTGAACTTCAACATAATCCTTTTGATTTTTCTACAAATTTGGTAGAAATTTGTGGTCAAATTTCTACAAATTCAATTTTCTACAAATTTTCTCCAATTTCTACAAATTCAATTTTCTACAAATTCACTTTTCTACAATTTTCGACAAATTTGT
The DNA here is from genome assembly GCA_004027595.1 of Dinomys branickii. Lineage (NCBI taxonomy): Eukaryota > Metazoa > Chordata > Mammalia > Rodentia > Dinomyidae > Dinomys > Dinomys branickii. The sequence goes on along the minus strand of PVLD010008855.1, from coordinate 50,370 downwards.
GGTCATTTCATAAGGAAGGAACCTGTGCAAATACCAAGATAAGCATCTCTGAGTCCTTAGTGAGGTACAGCAGGGCAGCACTGATGGAGGAGTCTGCTAACCAGTATGTACCCTTCTTGGTGTCCTCACAGTCAATATATGTCCATAAATACTTTCACCCAACCATCTTCTGAGAATCAGGAAGATACATATTCAGCAAGGTCAGGATGGAAAAGATCCAGCCTGTGCTCAGTAGACTCAGGAACTGGATGTGTATAGTAGCAGGGAGAGAGGTAGCAGTGGAGAGAGGAGAGAGGGGCAAACAGAGAGTGAGAGGTGACCAGAGATGCACTGAAGCCACACTCACTGCCCAGAATCAGGTTGGACCACAGAAAAGGGCTTACAGGGGGAGGTGGATTACAAGTGTTTCAGATTTCCCCTACCTGTCCTTGGCTTACTCTGGGCCCCATGGTGACCACTCCCACTGCATCTCCTCATATTGTTTCTGCCATGCTGGGCTAAGTGTTAATATTATACCCAGAGTCAAAGTGAAGGCCAGGGGCAGCGGGGAGAATACCCCCATGGGTAGGAGTTACAGGCACTTTCCGAAGTAGAGGAAATTCTTAGCCCAACGCATTTGTAAAGTCATGGAAGGAGTGGGACTTATAGTCAGAGAGGTGGGTTTGTTTGTCCAAGTGTCTGAAGCTGGATAGGAAGCCATGTAATCTGGCTCCGTTGAGTGGCTGGTGGTAAAAAGTCATCACATCCAGAGCCCAGAATCCAAATCTTTTCCAGTTGAGTTATACCTAAGCTTTAATCCAACCTCAAGAATGCAACCTTCAGGAAGTGCTTCATACTATGGAAAAGGCAGGAGCTCAGTGTGTGGGACAGGGGCAATGATTTCTGCCCTTGAGGCAGAGCTCACAGAATCCACATTCCTAGGATCCGGACTCACTCCCCAGTGTGTGTGTAAGCCTCTAACTGCTTACTCTTTGCAAGAACAGCCTACCATTCCTAAAGCCCAGTTAAGGTGTAGAGGTGGGAGGGTCCCTGAGTTTCTAAGTTTCTAAGTGCAACAGTGTCCTAACACCCTGGGCCTCTGGACCCTACACATAAGCCAGTGACCTCTTTTGAAGAGTCAAAACCCATGGGCCAGAAATAATCTACTTGCCACCCTGATGGGGGGGAGGGGCTTAACTGTCTTCTTCTGGACACATCCTCCTGCCAATTGGACCCCTAGTGGCCCCCTCTCATCTCTGCCTCCTGTGACCCAACGTGATGCTCCCAGCTTTATCTAACTTGGCCCCTGCCTGCCCTACCTCAGAAGCCACCCAACACTTCTGATCCCAGAGTGACTCACTTGTGTCCTCTCCCTGGCTAATAGTGTGTAGACCTTTAACCATGGTGGACACAAACAAAGGCAGGCTGAAAAAGTATGGAGAGGTTCTAGGAAGTTCTAGAAAAGTTCTTATTGATAAACCCATGAGCAGAAATATTATTCATGAAACTCCTCCTGTACTTTTGAAGATGGTGTCATTTAGGACCTTAGTTTTTGACCAAATGCCCTGGTGTCTTGTGCGCAGGTCTGCTGTGGGAGCAGCTGGTTTCTTACCACATGGCTTTTCTACCATAGCACCCTCTCTCCCAACTTGCTTTGTTTTCGTGATGCCCTGAGGTGAACAAAGCCTCATTCATTGTCAGCTCTCACCTCTCCCCTAACTTTACCGTTGTGTGGTTCACAGAACAAAGGTTCTCACCAAATTTTCTCATGAGGTATATAAATCAAACTCCATTGTCAGAAAATACAGAGGCTGTAGGAGTTTTAGTAGTTCTGAAATGATGTTCCTAGGAGCTCCAGTGAAAGATTTAACCACAAGAGAAAAACCTGCTGCCCTGCTCTTTTATTGCTCTCTAAGACTACTCTGTGGACACCATGGCTTAATCAATTCTTCTGATGTCCCATTGATCTTGTGCTTGCTTGGTGCTAACATACCTGTACTAAGTACTCTAGTATACTTACCCCTATATTCCACCTTTAACGGGCCATGACATAAAGTATTGCTGACTTAACTGGGTTTCTCTGTTAGGCATTTCCACTTACTAAGTATGGAAGAAAATCTTACAGAATAAAAGCATAAAGTATACTTTATTGGACAAAATTTACGAAGAATGAACAATTGCCTTATCAATCCCTTGGAGGAAAGTTCTGCGTGTGTTCTGGAAATAATCTAGGAACATAGGATGATTAGCACTTGGTGAGATATGCCTGGGATTCCATTTAGAAGATTCTTGTTTCCTAGAATCCCTGTGGCAAAGTAATGGCTGACATTCACATGACAATGCTGTCTCAGATCTGTCCACCCAGCACACCAGACTCACCACCTAGCACAATGAAATAGTCAGAGGAGCCCCTCAGTTATGAGGGCAGGGTAGTAAAAACTAGGGATTAAGAATACTACAAAAGCTTATGCAGTTATATTTTATCTGAGGCTTGTATGTTGGGATTTTGTTTCTAAAGCTGAGAGAGCAATGAATCAAAAGGATAGAATAAACCTGAGTCTACGGCCATGCCACCCTGAACATGCCTAATCTCATCTGATCTCAGAAGCTAAGCAAGGTTGAGCCTGTTTAGTACTTGAATGAGAGAATAAACTTGATATGTTTTCCATTAGTACCAGGGAATCCATCAGCTGCATCAAACCATTGCCTGACTAGCAACAGCTTAGATAAATCCTGTGTCAACTGAATCTTGTCAGTAATAAAGTTCTAAACTGGTCCTTTATGTAGAACCAATTAAGGAAGCTGTTAGATATGGCTGATGCTATTTGGAAACCAGTCCTGGCAACAACAGTGCATGGAACCTGACGGGCTTAAAAACACAGCTAGGTGAATCAGCTGCTAGGTGATAAAAAAAATTTGGCTGCTGGTGAAAACCAGTGCTCGTAAAATAGTGGCACTGACTTTGGAGAAACACTGTGATTGGCAGGAAAGAAGTAATTTCCCAAAAGAAGGTGTCTTGGTTACTTTTCTCTCGTTGCTAGTACAAAATACCAGATGCCCAAAATGAAGGAAGGAAAGGTTTATTTAGCTCACAGATTGTGGAAGTTTCAGTCTGTACTCGGCTGGCTCCAGGGCAGGGTGGCACATGGCAGAGGGAAACACCTCAAGGCACCAGAAAACAGCAGAAGCAGCAACAGCAAAAGGGAGGAGGAGAAAGCCTCTTTCCCTCCCTTATATTGTATATCTGCTGTCTGCCCACACCATCTTCATGCCTTCCTCTTGCACAGGCTCAGGATGAATACAAAGTAAGGACCCTGGCCCCCTGCTGAGTCACACAGTTAACCTTCTAAACTTCTCAGGTTGACACAATGAACAACTTCCTAGAGCAGGAGGGGCAAGTCCTTCTCACCCCAAGATGTAGAACTGCTGAGTCCCTTAGCCAAGCTTCCAGATTCCTCAAGTTGACACAATGTATCAGTCATAACAGGGCCATCAGGGTCTTCTGGAAGGCTGGATGGCAGCTTCAAATACTAAACTGCACAAGAAGGGTATTGGTAAAAACAAACGGCAAACACTTTGTCCACAAAAAAAGTCCGTGTAACAATCACCCTTCACCTCAACTCCATTTCATAGGCTGCCTGCCTGTATTGTTGATGTTGGGGTGGGTTTAATAACAAAAGAGTAAGACAATCTCCCAAGATAATGCACTGATTCCCACTAGGCCTGTGATTTGTGGCTCTAGTGGAGTGAACAAGAAGAAAAGAGGGATCTTAGGCTGATCCTCTTTGCCATGGTGCTGCTCCTTGCCCCCGAGAACCCATGCACAGAAGGCACTCTGGAGCAGGGTTTAGCAGATTCGTCTATGAAGCAGCAGGTAGATTCTTTAAGCTTTTGGGCCCATCTATTGTCTCTCTCATATGTTCTTCTTGATTATATACCTTTTAAAATATACAACACAGTATTCTTAGATCAATAAAAACAGTTGTGAACTCCTGCTGTGGACCCAAATACTCTTCATGACTCAGAACGGTCTCTAGTTTGGGCTGGCCTCCTACCTTACTGAGCTAGGGGCCTCTTCCTCTAGCATAGCGTGAAGGCTGGAGGCAGGCGTAAACACCCAGCACCTCGCCTTCCTGGTCAGCACAGATGCTGACAACTTGGTTACACTATTGTTGCACTAGTCCTTTATCTCAGTCAAGTCTCGTGTCTTCTCCCAACATCCATGAAGTAGGCAGGCTGTCTTATTTAATTAGCTTTCAAGTAAGGCAACATCTCAGAACCTCACAGTTCTTCAAGTCAGGTGCTGTGGGAGGAGATAGCAGAGACAGCCCTGCGTGGGAGCCAGATGATCCGAGTGAAGGGTGGTTTTCCCACCCCAGCAACACCAGCTTCATTTTTTTTTTTTTTTTTTTTATTTTAGAAACATAAAAGTACAAAAACATATTGACAAACAGACACCCATTATCATAGAAAATAGTACAATCACAACTAATCTATAGACAAGGTGATATGGTCTCAACAGTAGTTGTTGCTTTATCCATTGATATCTGCGAATTGTAGATGTATGGACCCATATACAGACATGCAAATTT
>PVLD010008855.1:28402-45699 GCA_004027595.1 Dinomys branickii | reverse complement strand
ACACCAGCTTCATTTTAAAGTCTCCAGCTTTTCCGTGTGGCCATTCCCAGAATCAGAGCTTTTTTTTTTACTCACTGGGTAAAATAAAGGGAACTTTGGCACCCCCTGGAGGCTAGAATTCACCAACCACCCAAGGAAGGTGCCTGAGACCCAGGATAAAATCTCCTATTGTTCTTTAGTATAAAACAAAAGGAAATCTAACCGTGGCTCAATTTTACTCAGATGGACCAGGAATTAGGTATGACTCAATTTTTAAAGGAATGTATCCTAAATGTAGGGAGTATATAATCTTAATTAAAAAGAAAACCTGATACCCTAATAGTGAATGTTCAGACACTAGTGCATTAGCAGTAAGTGATACATGGCAAAGAAACTCCCAACCTGAACAACAGCTGGGACAAGTTCGTGTTCTGTAAAATGGAAGAATGAATTTTAGGAACAGTTGAGGTTAAAAGCACAATATATTTATTGAGGGAAAGAAAGCTTCTGTCTAAGAGAGGGACAGAAGAGGGCCCAAGTGGGTTGCCAAGGACTTTGTCTTTCCCGGGGATTTTATAGAGCAAAACCACAAGGCTGTGTCCAGGATATGGGGAAAATGGGAAATCACGAGGTGGGGCAAAACTATGGTCAGCCAATAAGAATTGTTCAGGCAAAACTGATTAAATCAGTATCAAATGGGGAAGTGAGTCATGTAGGAAGTATGAATAGAGAACAGGGGGCTTTTCCTGTAGGGGTTGACTCTTCCTGGCTTTTTAAGGTGATTGCTACCTCTTTGGAATATCAATCCCTGATGTCCATCCCTAGGGATGTATGTGGGTGCATTTGTTTAGTCGTTTGTCTTGAGGTCTGGTCCTCAGCAAATATGTCTCTGTTAGCAAGGTATCTTGTCTTCCATACTGGCTCCTTCGAGGGGTTGGCCCTGTCTGACTACTTATAATATTTCTATCTAACTCAGCTACAGAGAAAAATTGGATCTAATACAGAAAATGAAATTGTGCTAAAAATTCCCCCCACCTTCTAGATAGCTTTCTGTTTGCAGCTCAGTTTGCTGATGGGATCCTCCCAAGGCTAATCCAAGTGCACTGCACATTAGAAAAATGGTCTATGGTTGTCTTTCAGACTGTAAAAAGTTAAGATGGATCTAGAAAAACACATGAAATGTATTATTTCAGCAGCCGAAGTCAGAACTTTTGAAATGAGAACTAACCACACAACCCAGAGATCCAATGACTCAGGCTGTTTGGGCAAATGATCAGTGATAAAGGTGCTGGACCTGCTCTGGCAGGTGCGTCTGTCACGCTGTCCTTCCGGTAGCATCCCTCCATGGGCTCCTGGGTCTGCAGCAGGCAGCCTCCAGAGTCTGAATCCAAAGGTGAGTGGGGCACAGCCCTACCATCTCACCACAGTCCAGACTGCCCCCCTGTGCATATACCCTGACTCCACACAGAGTTTGCTGAGTCCACCATGCACAGTGCTCCCCAGCCATAGTGAGCTCACTGCTTCTCATTGCCTCCCAAGATGGGAGAAACAGAAAGGGGTGTCACTCCAGGAGAGGGTGTTTGTGCAAACAGAGAGCCGGGCAGGGAACAGAGACCCTGTTTCCTAGGAGGCGCTGAGGTCCTGCTTCCTGCTGCTTCCAGGCTTTATTAATCAACCACATTGTAGTTAGCATGCTTCTGAGCACATGGAATTTACACCACTCTGCTCTTCCCTGGGAGCCAATTAATATGCATTTGGTGATGACAAGGGCCTCTCTAGATCTCTCTTCCCTTTGCGCAGAGATCAAGTCTCTCATCTTAACACCAAATCCAAAAAAAAAAAAACAAAAAAAACCACCAAATCCCCACCACCACCACCCACAAAAACCACCTGCTTTAATGCTGGGCCCCAGCCACTTAGTTCCTATCTTTCCGCTATTTTTAAACTCATTTATTAAAAGCAAAATACCTCTAAAAAACATTTCTGGAGATTGCCTAGAGAACCCTTGACAGAACAAGCAGAAGAACTTTCACTTGATTCCTAGTGCCCCCCCACACACTCTCTAGTTAGAGTTGGCGCTAAGGGGAAAGTGGAATGCCTTGGTAGACCTGCCTCTGATGTTCTTTTGAAATGAGGGTATTTGAGCAATTAAACTGTTCTGATCATCCTTAAAATTGAAAACAGAGAAAATGTATGATTCCTAATAATGCATTCTTCATATGCTGGGTATTCACGCAAGAATGTTCTCAGAAGTGTCTCAAAATATGCTGTGGCGTTGCGTAACAAATTACCCCAAATCTTAGGACCTTTAAGCAATAATGATTTTATTACGTCACACATTTCTGTTGGTCAGGAATGTGAACAGGCCTTGCTCTGTGACTCCCGTGGCATCAGTAGAGGTCATTCCGTGGGGCTTTGCTGGAAGATGGACTGTTATGTACAGTCCAAGGTGGTGAATATCTTGACAGCAATGACAGCCTGTCCTCAGCTTGGACTGTCAGTGCCTTCCTGTGCCGTCTTCTGCAGGACAGTGCCAAGAAAGCCTTCTGGATGAGAGCCCAGGGCTCCAAGAACAAGTGTTCCAGTGAACAAGCAAGAGGCTGCATGACCTTTTATGACCTTGTCCTGGAAGTCGCAGACACCACATCTTCTGAACTCCTGGCTGGAGCAGTGGTCAGTCAGGGCAAGGAAAAGAGAGGTAACACAAGCTTGACCTTTGGACGGAAGAACTCACAGATTACACAGCTGTGTTGTGTAGTCCTCAGACTTGCCATCAGGAGATGTCTCTGCTCAGTCTCTACTGCAAAAATTACAGGAATTTTCTTCTTTACTCTTTTTTCAAAGTGCAGTATTTCTAAATTATTGTGCCTACCATTTGGAATTTTATACTAGTGCCTCCCAACCTTTTGGTTTTTAAAGTCCTATTTAAAACAGTAAGAATTAATAGAGAGAAGCCAACTTTTTGTTTTAGTAAGGAAGGACATTTAAAATAACAATAATTGTAACAATACATACACTAATTTTTATATATACTATCATTTCATAAAACTGAAGGCATGCTCACACCAAAATAACAGGAAGTACATACCCATAGGAAAAAGGACCTTTTAAAAAACTAAGTAAATGTATCATTATGAAAAAAGGACATCTTCCTTGTTCTTCTCATTTAACTGCAGGCCGTGGAAACTTGCTCAGGAAGCCTGCTTTGCAGATGTATGTGCATTTGGGAATCATATGTCTAGGTAAAAAGTCTTGAGTATGCCACTTATAACACTTCCTTGGGACACTCAAGATTTTGCGGTGAGAATTTCATTTTTAATGTATTCCTCTCATTGGCATAGCTGTGTGCACAAAAAACAATGGCTTGAGTTAAACCCTCTATATTAAGTTCAAATTAAATTGAGTTTTACTGATTATTTAAGATGTGCAGAGAATAGTGGGGCTAGATAGAGTTTCAGAAGAAGATGCCATAAGATACTGTTGGTGACAGCGCTCCAGTTGCAAATTGGTTAGAAAGACTGATGCATAGGAGACACTGACGGATAATAGGAGTTGGAATGTGGATGGGTATGTGGGAGTCACACTGTACCTACAGTCTGGTGAGCTCACAAAGAATGTGGAGGGGAAGTTCAAGAAAAAGGATTTAGATGACAGGCAAGACACAGACATTTCATGTACAATTGATTGGGTAAGGTTTGCGGGTAAGGATAACTATGGTATGTTTAAGGGACATTGAAAGGTTTGGGATATGTGTTTTTTTAAATGTTTTCTCTTACTTAGACTTTACAGGAGAAAACAAAGTGGCTTCAGAATGTTGGTTTGGAGCCATAATATAATAATTGGTTACAATTCCTACTTTTTTTCTGACTCTAAAAATGAACATTTTTCCCCTTCAGATTTGAGAAGCAGATGGCCAATTGTTCATTCTAGACACAATCATTAATAATCATAACAAAAGTAATCAGCCACTAATAAAAGCTACAGTACTGTGGGTCAGCTCCTGAATGTTTCAGTCTCCTTCCATAAAATGCCAAGGGGTGCTTCCAATATTTGGAAAAGTGGAGCTCCTGTGTGATATTTTACCACTAAATAATACAGGAAAATAAAAACTCCCAGCCTGAATGATATCTGGGACGAGTTCGTGTTCTCTAAAATTGAAGAATGAATTTTAGGAACAGTGGAGGTTAAGAGCAGAATATATTTATTATAAGTACCACTCGCTAACCGATTGCGCCGCTGGAGCTTCTGGAGGTTAAGAGCAGAATATATTTGAGGGAAAGAAAGCTTCTGTCCCAGAGAGGGACAGAAGGGGGCCCGAGTGGGTTGCCAAGGACCTTGCCCTGCCCAGGGACCTCATAGAGCAAAACCCCAAGGGGAGGCAGGTCCGAGATAGGGGAAAATGGGAAATTACGAGGTGGTTATGGGGTGGGACACAACTATGGTGACCTAATAAGTTTACAAGTATAATTGTTCGAGTAAAATTGAGTAAACTGGGATCAAATGGGGAAGTGAGTCACGCACTTAGCAAGTGGGCATAAATATAGAACAGGGGCTTTTCCTTTAGGGGGTTGGGCTAGTGACTCTTTCTGGCTTTTTGAAGATGGTTGCTACTTATTTAGAATATCAGCCTCTCATGTTTACATCTAGGGAGGTATGTGGGTGCATTTGTTTAATCCTTTTGTCTTGAGGTCTGGCCCACAGGTATCTTATCTTGTCTTTCATGATGGCTCTTTTGAGGGCCTGGCCCTGTCTAACTGCCTATAATATTTCTATCTAACTTAGCTGCCTATAACATAAGGACCACATAAACCCCAAGTGTCAGGGAGTCCTGGCCTGAGTTCACCTCAGCTTTCCAGCAGGGCTGGAGAAACCATGTTGTATTCAAGGGGTTACCAGGGGAAACAATACCGGACACATAATTTATAGAACTATTTTATAATAGTCACCCAAGGAGTCATATACAAAAAGAGTACAGGAAATCTGTCCACACGCTGAAGACCAAAGAATCCAACTGAGGGCCTGAATCTCATGGCAATGTTCTACATGAGTCCAGCTGAAGCCCTAGAACACATAACAATGCTTCCACCGAGTCCAGCTGGAGATCTAGAGCCCACAACAATGTCTCATGCAGGCCTGTTTCACGGATCTGTGCTGGGAAGACCCAAAGGTCAGTGATGGAAGCTAGAAAATCTGTGCCAGCAGGAGAAAGGATCTGTGCTAGCAGGCTGAGGGATCTGCACCGGAGCAAGGAAGCAATGCTCAAAGTAAGAACCAGGGCTCCCTTGAAAGGTGTCACAGCCATCCTCAGTGTCAGTGGTGTCTCAAGCTCCTCCGAAGATGATAACAGCCATATCCATTATCAGGAAAGCCAGAGTGACAAGTTTCTCCAGGATATTGAACAGTGCACCATCTTTCCCTCTAGAGCCAGGAAGCAATGCTCAAAGAGAGGACCAGAGCTCCCCCAAAGTGAACCGTAGCCATTCTCAACATCCCAAGCTCCTTTGACTATGAGAACAGTGGAGTTCATCAGGAAAGCCAACAGGACAAGCTCCTCTGGAAAAACAACAGCTCCCTGCCACTTTTCTTCTTCTCAGTCCTCCTTTTTATTTTGCTGGCAACCATCCTCAGGTGGGCCTCCCGCACCCAGCGTCATGCTGGTTCAGTTCAGTTGGGTGTTAGAAGTTGACCACCAGTTGTCAATCCATTACAGACTGCATCTGCTAATCTTGATATAGGGGAGAAAAACTCCCAACCTGAAAGGCATCTGGGATGAGTTCATGTTCTCTAAAATTGAAAAGTGAAATTTAGGAACTGATAGGTTTTTCCAGTGCAGAGAGAAGTAAAGCAGAATATAAAATGCCTTTACTGTGGGCACGGAGAAGAGCACAGTAAGGAAGAGAAAAGAGACATGGAACTTCTGAGGGCCTGTGGTGGGATCAAGGGCTAAAGAGGCCCAGGCGGGAGGCAGGGATTAAGAGGCGGACCACCTGACATGGCAGACCAGGATTGGGTGGGAGTGTGGGAAAAGGAAACAGGATATTACCAAAAGGGAAGTAGGAAGTCGTAATTTGACTCAGAGGAAAAAGGGTGGCGCTTAGCACATGACCTCTAATGGCCAGCGCCATATTGGCTTAGCACCATACTGGCTCAGCACAACACGTGACCATCAGCGCCATATTGTCTGGACACCATAGTAACTAGGCAGGAATTACAGTGTGGTGAGAAGCCAGTCAGGAACAATGGAGGTGAAGAGCAGAATATATTTATTGAGGGAAAGAAAGCTTCTGTCCCAGAGACAGAAGGGGGCTCAAGTGGGTTGCCCAGGGAACCCATCTTTTCCAAGGATTTTTATAGAGCAAAACTATGAGGTGAGATAGGTCCAAGGTAGGGGAAAAATAGGAAATCACAAGGTGGACATGGGGTGGGACAAAACTATGGTCAGCCAATAACAATTGTTTAGGTAAAATTGATTAAATTGAAATCAAATGGGGAAGTGAGTCATGTAGCAAGCAAGCATGGATACAGAACAGGGCTTTTCCTGTAGGGAACTGGGTCTGCAACTCTTGAAAGTGATTGTTACCTATTTAGATTATCAGTCCCTGAGGTCTATCCCTAGGGAGGTGTGTGGGTGCATTTGTTTAATCTTTTGTCTTGAGATCTGGCCCACAGCAAGTACCGCCTCTCTATTTGCAAGAAGGTATCTGATCTTCCCTACTGGCTCCTTTGAGGGCCTTGCCCTCTCTGACTTCCTATAATATTTATATCTAACTCAGTTGCCTACAACAGACTGACTTAGATCCCATATTTATGAACTCTGTGATTCATATTACAGCATCAGAAGTGGCCGGCAAATTTTCTTTAGATGTTTAGCAGAAATTATTATACTATTTTCCTGTTTGCCACCTAAACTTGAAAATAGAAAAAACTTATGAACAGCTTTTCAGGAACGGCATCTGAGGGGACTTGAACCAGTTTTTCCAGTCTGTGTTGGCCAAACACTGTGTGACGTTGAACTGAACCCTCAGACCTGTTTTCCAGCCATTCAGGGACTGTCCAGAGTTAAGTGGTGAGGGTCCTGGCCCCTCCAGGCCTTTTCCTGTTATAAAATATCAAAAGATTTAATATGGAGGTAGTCCAAAGCTTATTTTCTTGTTCTTTTCTTCTAAAATACCAATGAATCTGAAAGATTTAATATTTTGTTTGTCACTGTGCTGATACTAGCGATTTCTCCAGGTGGGCGTGAGCTTTTCATTGCCTGAGGTTATTCTTAAACTTAAGGAGATTAAAAATTCCTCAAAAGCTTATTTTTCATGCATTTTTCTGGAAACAAGATGCACAGTAGCAGTGCTCTTCCAAAGTAGCACACTCTGGATAACACAGGCCCCTTGCTTCTGTTTGCTACAGTGCTGCTCTGTTGGACTTCGGGCTCGGTTGCAGGGCAGCGACCCTGTGTCCGCCTGGGCTTGCTGTTCTTTGCACCTTCGCGCCTCTCCCACTTCACATCTGTCCTAGTTCCTTTGCAGCCGCAGTGCTGCACCCTCTGCTTCTCCAAGTTGCGGGGATCTTGAGTTGCATCTCTTCTTGCCTGCATTTCCTCACTGCTCCTGAGCTGCCACCTCTGATTATCTGCTTCTGCCACTGTCCTTAGTACTGGCCTTAGTGGGCCATTTCAGACCTCACTGCGACTACTTCTGGGACAAACGCAGAACTCTCTCCTGAGCTCTTACCCAGGGTACTGACTGCTGAGTGGACTTCCTGTTCTCCACGCAGTTGGACCCTCTTCGCATTTTCTTTCCACGCTCTTCACTCTGGCTTCATTTCCTTCTTGACTTTTGAGTGTGGCTGTTCCTCCACGATTTCATGCTTAGGTTCCTGTCCTCTTTCTCTTGTTCCTGCAAGGAAATCACTTGTTTCATAGGGATTTCAGCTGCCCTGCTGCCCTGCCATCTCCCAAGCAAATTTCTTCTCCTTTACCCAAGTTTATTGTGAGGCCTTGTATGTCCTCTCACATACCTCCACTCTCCTATGAAGTCATCACACACCTGCACACAAGCAAGCTTGTCTGAGATGGGCAAGCTTTTCCACTAACAAAGAGGTCTGCAGCTTACAGCCTGCGGGCCAAATCTGGTCCTCTGCATGTTTTTATAAGTAAAGTTTTATTGGAACATAGCCATGTCCATTTGTTTATATATTGTCCATAGTTTCATGCTACAGTAGGAGAGTTGAGTGATTGTGGTAACATACACATGGCCCACAATCTCTAAAATATGTACTGTCAAGCCCTTACAGGAAAATGTGCTTATCATTTTCTCTAAAGGGCTCCCCACTGTCTTTGTAAGTCATTTAAAATTTTTGATTTAATATTTAAGGATTTTTCTCTCCAGCCTACTAATATTTCTCCACAACTCTAACCCAGCCTCTCCAGCCAGTTTCCTAAGCCTACAAAGCTGCCCACTTTCCTCGTGCTGCCTACCTAGACCTGCCCCAGGGCTGTGGCGTACACCTAAAAGTAAAAAAAGCCACTTAGCTGAGCCCCTTCTTCATATCGTCCTTTTCTGTATATATTTAAAGATTATAATGTAATATTTGACATGTCTATGTGTAGAAAAATGGTTATTACAGTCAAGTAATATACACATCATCTTATTGCCCTTTTTTGTGAGCATGTGTCAAGCACCCCCGATCTACAAAATTCTAAGTGGAATATAACGTTACTGACTCTAGTCCTGTGGCACGAGAGTGCTCTAGGACTCACTCATCCTACGTATGTGTGACTCTGTGTGCCGTCGAGCAATCTCCCCTCTTCCCGCCTTGCTTGTGCCCTTGATGACTGCATCTTATTCTCTATCTCTGTGTTCTTGATTTTTTTAGATTCTACATATAAGTGAAATCACGCAGTGATTTTCTTTCTTTCTTCACTTGGCGTAGTATCTTCCAGGTTCATCCACACTGGTAATGTTGAGATTGACTATTTCAGGTTCCTTTTACACTGGTCAAACATGAGAATGCAGACACTGTTATGAGGTGATGATTTTGTTTTCTTTGAGCCTCTACCCGGTGGGGTTGTGGGTCATGTGGTAGTTCTTCATGCAGTAGTTTTTTCTTTTAATCTCCGTACTGGGCTGCACCAGTCTACATCCCCATCAGGTGTCCTAGGGTTCCCTTTCCTCTTTGCTTTTCAGAAGCTCAGCTCAAACCCTGCTTCCTTCATGAAGCTTCTGGTGACACTGATTGCTGTTTCATTGCTTTGTATAACCTGCTCTCTTCTCCAGGATGCTCACTGGGTCATCATCGTCCCCACCTGGTGGAGACCCGGCTCCTGCTGGTCCTGCCCTCTTCTGTTTCCCAACTCTGTTAAACCCGTGATGACCAACCCCAAGCCAGGATTATCAGTGTCACCTTCAACTCTTCCTTGTCTCACCCCTCAGTGTAAAAGAGCTAAGTGCTTTACCACTAAACATACCTCCAGCCTTTTTACTGTCCTCAAGACCTTCTGCTGCCTTATCCCAGGCACCACTGCTTCTCCCCTGGGTTGCTGGAGTCCTGTGATAGTCACTCAACTGGTATTCTTTCCAGGGCTGGGCCTAGGGTGAGGAGAGTGAGAGGTCTGGGTGCAAGATTTAAGGAAGCGCTCATACTCAGGGTCATGCAATGCAAAGTTGGCACTTGAGAGAGAGTCTCCTTAATCACCATGCTCTGGGCACTTCAGGAGACTCAGTTACTCTATGTGTCCTTGTCCTGACAGCTGTTCTCTCCCATCCACTCTTCCCCACCTTTTGCTCTTCCTACTTATCCTCTACATAGTTGCTGAGATGAAATCTTCTGGTATACATGATGCCTGACCAATGTTTCAGTTACCCCATGGGTAAAATCCTGCTCCTGGGACTGATTCCAACTCCTCTTCCAGCCTCTTGTCCTGCCACTGTACACCCACCCCCTCGCCCTCCTACATGTCATCCACGCTTGTGGTGTTAGACTGGAGTGTCAACTTGTTTGGCTCTAGGACCCACCTGTGGGATTAGGAAAACATACTTCTGAGTGTGTCTGAGTAGCTTGTAAAGGCATGCCCTAGGGGTCTGTACTGGCCCCTGCTCTACTTCCCAGGCACCATGTACGAAGCAGCTTTGCTTGGCCACACCCTCTGCTATAGAGTTTCTGCCCTAGGGGTGGGGCAGCTGACCATGGACTACATTCCCTGAAACCATAAGCCAGACTAATGCTCTCTGCTTTACATTGTGGGTGTCAGGTGCTGTGTCCCAGCAACAGAAAGACTGACTGATGCTCCCCTGAACCAGCTAGAACCTCCCAGTATGCTGTGCTCTGGACTCCCCAACCCCTGCCGCAAGCTTTGCATGTAGCTGTCTTCCCCTCTATCCTGGGAGACTTCTTCATGGTCCCAAACCCAGAGCAACTGTCATCTTTCAGGTGAACCGTTTCCAAATTCCCCAGCACTAATTAAGTTGCTCCTTCCCTTTTCCCCTAAAGCAAAATGTACTTACCTTAATTACAGCACGTGTTTTATTCTGTTGTAATTACTTTTTTGCATGATTTTTAACCTCCCAGGAAAATAAAGGTCCAAAGTCCCAGCTACACATTAGAATTGCTTGGAAGACTTTTAAAGACTGCTGTCATTGGAGCCCTGCCCAAGACACAGAGCTCCTCCTGGCTATGGCCTGGCATCTGTGCTTTGTCTTGTTTTGTTTTTAAAGGCGCATAATGAGATGATTCTAATGTCCAGTGAAAGTCTAAAACCACATGACCGCGAGCAGCTGGAGAGGAAAGGCCATGTCCTGTCCAGGACTGTAGGCCTTGAAAGCTGTGCTCACTTGCTCCACTTGTCAGGTGGGTGGTCGGGAGCCCAGGATTTTGGGTGGGAGAGCTCCCAGAGCAGGGTCATGACACCTGCAAGTGACATCTGTGACACACCACAGAGTGACTCTGAGGTTCTTGATTCCTGAGGCCTGGTTGTTTTCTGTTGTTTTAAATACCAAGTAGGTTGTAATTGCCTGCTTTTACTGTACTTTCCCATCCACTGGGCGCTCTGCATCACAGCTGTTTGAGAAGGGCGTTACAGAACAGAGCGGGCCTCACTGTCTAGACTCTCCTGTAGCTGGCCTCCTCGCAGGAGTCAGTGCAGGCATCCTTGGGCTTCCTGTGCTGTTTTGTGCCCTGTGGACATATGTAGGTAACAAGTAGCAGTGCTCCTTGACACCTGCCTGGAGAAGGCGCTCTGCCTGCACCAACACACTTAAATGTCAGGCTCCACGAGAGAGGCACTGTAGACTGTATCTGGTATCTACAGTTCTTGCTAGCTAAGGTGAGCAGACTCTTGTTGCCCGTGTTCTCCAATGCAAGTTAGAAAGGCCTTCTCGCTTCTGTCCATAAGCCTCTGATGTTATCACTTCCTTTGGTTTTATTTGATTTTGTCAAAGTCCACAGATGCCTGTCAACACATAATGGCTCCCACCTGTGGCTACTGAAAATAGTAACTGGAAAAACAAGAGCGAGGAGGTAGCTTCAAGTTGCAAAACAAACAAATATCTTTGGGACTTTGAAACTTCAGTTGTTCTTCCAGAGCTGTTTCAAGTGGTTTCTGGCCAGAGCTTGAGCAGAGGAAGCTCCCAGTTGTCATTTGACCTTCTTCACCGTTCCACATCCCTCTCTTTTTCCACCCTTTTCTCTTTACCTCACACCAATATAAATTTTAGTAATTGTTGCTTATTGAGCTACTTCATTTCACACGGTGCTAAGTGCTTTGTAATCCTTCAGAAATCCTGAGAGGTAGGTGCTGTTATTGACCCGACTGTGCCAAGGGGAAAACTGGCATGCAGGGAAATTGAGTGAGTACCCAGGACCACACAGCCAGGGCCGGGGGAGCCAGAACTCAGACCTCACCCATCTGTCTGAGTCCTCGATGCTTAACGCTGTGCCCCCTGACCAAAGCTCAGGGTGGTGGGGTGAACATGCATTTGATTCTTTAAACAACAAAAACAGCTCTCCTTCTTTCCCCACCTCAGTTTCCATTGTTGTAATGAGTTCACTTCTTGGCACTCCAACAGAATAAATACCAAAGTTGAGATTTTTATATTATCATTTCTAATTCAGCAATACAGAAATGAACACAGAAGTCCAGAAGTCAAGACTTCATTGGAAAGAGAGGTCAGAAAAGCCCAGAGTTCCACCAAGGTGAAAATCTGTCAGAGGCTCCCAGAGTCAGCACAACCCAGTTTGGGGGGTCCCTACTTGGGAGACAGTATCTGCTTTTTATGAATGAAGTAATGTCTACTGGTAATGTCTACTGAGTATAATTTGAGCAATAAAGTATTTTTCCTAATTCTCTGATTTCTTTGTTATCCAAAAATTTAATTCTTTCTTTTTTTTGCAGTAATGGGGATCAAACTCAGGACCTTGCCCTTGCCAGGCAGGTGCTTATGCCACTGGGCTACATCCCCAAACCCAAAACATTATTTCTATTTCACTTTGACTTAAAGCTTTTTGTATTAACCTAAAACAGTCCTCTCATGAAAGGTCAATGTTATCGTTACTTCATGGAGATTATTTCTCTGTAAATTTGGGATGCCATTATGCACTGCTTTTCTTGCAAATTGATTTATAAATAAATGGTGTGATGAATTCTGGGTAATGCATTAGCCATGGACAACTAGAGTACTTAAAGCAGTTTTTAAAAACTGGCTAAAAGTTGCTATGAAAAAAATACTATATTTCCTAAAACCGTTGTTTCTTTCACATGATTTAAAATGGAGTGTGGTGTGTTTCAGAGATTGTTACAAGAAATCAAGAGCAGCTTAGCAAAGAGACAAAAATGGAAATGTGCTATTTATCAGGGACATGAGGGTACCGACATGGAAAAATGTAACTCCTGACCTGCTAGATGTCAGATGTGCTGTGCTCACGGCCTCACAACGTCAACGAACAAAGTTGTAAGCGTAGGAAGTGAAGAGAGTTTCACCTGGAGGAAGAGAATCGCCACTGGATTTCCAGTAGGGTCCTGAGTGGGTGGTCAGGGGTGGTTTGTACAGCAAAATCACAGCGTGGGTACAGTGTGGGCCAGACTGCAGTCAAACCACAGGATTCCAAGCACAGTTGCTGAGCTAATGCTGACCCCATAGGGAAATCTGTCACATAGCAGGGGTACATGCAAAGAGCAAAGGAGTTCTTGGGAAGGGAGAAGAGTCTGGGCTCAAGTGTTCTGGTCGTCCGCCTGTGTGCCTGACACCCACCTGGCTGCCTGGACCGGAAGATGCTAATTGCAGTCTAATCTCTAGCTCCTGCGCATCTCGCGGAGGCTCTTGGCCGGGCCTTCCTCTCCATCCTGAGGCCTGGTTCTCTTCAGGTTTGCTCCCCCGCAGTTCTCACGTCTTTATTTTTTTGTGCTGGCTTCCTCGAAGGCCTGATTCCTCTCTGCATATTAATTTCTATCTAATTGAGCTGTCTGCAATAGTATGATTAAATAAAATGGAGCCAACCCTCACGTTAGCAAATCCCATAGAGGCAGTCGTGCTCGGCCTTTGATCATCTTCTCAAGACTGAGGGACTGGGCAGCCATGGGTAGGTCAACCTTTCAAAAGTGTGGCCAAATTACAGCCCTTATCAAATTCGTGAAAGAATCCACAGGTCTCGCTGGCCTGTCTTAACAGCCCTTGATGCAGACCCGGATAAAGTGAGCTCTTTCTAAGCACACTGCTCCTGCTGGTCCTTTCAAGATCTCTACCTCATCCAAGGACGTTGTGCCTGCCCTGTGTCTTTCAAGTTTCCTGGAGCCTGTGTCTGCTCGCGTGTAAACTCCTACAGGATAAACACCATCTCTGAGGCAGGAAGTGGATTACAGAGATTGTGTTTCTGTGGCAAACTTGCCGCAGCACTTTGACGTGGAAATGTGCGCCCGGCTCATTGGGGAACGGGATCCACATGCAGGCTCCAGGCCAGTTAAGTGCCCGAGGATCTCAGAGTCTACATTTATACCTCAAAGTCCAGGGTCCAAAGGGCAGAAAAAAGTAAACAGTTTCAAAACAGGCCAGTAGGAAAGTAACAATAACCAACACACTGGGTGCTGCCCAATTCACGGCAGCCTTCCCGAGTACAAGACACAGGCATGAGACAGGGTCCAAAGGGTATTAATACAAAACTTTCCCCTCAGTCAACCCACAGCAACGGGCTGCACAACCCTCCTAACTACCTGGCTATATATCTATCTTTGGCTTTGCCTTGCCTTCCTTTCCCCTCCCTCCCATCACACTTCTTTTCTTTTCAACAGTTTTTTCCCTAGTCACAACGTCTGTACATTTTGGATCTTATTTCAGTTTCTCACACTTTCACCTTCTCACACCAACAAGATGTTTATTTACACACATGGATCCAATTTATTTCACTTACGAGTCTGGTCTCAAGTTGCATCCATTTACCTATAAAAGTCTCGAGTTCATCTTTTTTTATGGCTGAGCAGAATTCCATTGTATTAAAAAAAATAAAGACTGTACTTTGAAGACCAAGGATCTAAAAGACCTGATTTCAAATTCTGTCTTCACACAGCCCCAATTTTCCCTCTTGTCAAACTTGGGGCTATGGATTCTTGTAATTCTGGCCAGCAGCAGCATCCTGAGGCTTGGCGCACAGCAGAGGTGGTCCTGTCTGGTGTGCGTCTGTTCTGAATTTCCAGGGACCCCATGATAACACAAGGAAGAGGAGCAGACGGCAAGGTCACATGGCGCAGGAAACACAGCATGTGCTCTCGTGGTTACAGTTTTGTTCAACTCATGCCAACATTCAAAGCTTTGGCTTAGATAAGTTCTATCTTCAGCAAATGAGTGTTCTGACCACACTGCTCTTTTCTCAAAGGAGCTACCTGGTTGGCTTAATTCTTCCCATTGCTTGCCCAGGGGAAATTACCAAGTGCTAAGAGGAACCAGGCATAGTCACAAAAGGGCATCACCTTTAGACCTTCAATGTAGCTTTAGCCAGAGTCCAAGTGAGCATAAGATACCACTAATACAACATTTTTTGTTATAAGCCTACCAGTGTGGGGGAATTCAAAATGGTTTTGAAAGTTTTCTTGTTTTTTAGGTGAGGCTGTGGAAGGTTGTGGCCTGGGTGCTGTGCTTCAGCTTACTTTTTGGTAAGCCACTCTCCCAGATTGTAAGCTCTGCTCACTTGGGAGTCTGAAAACCCACAGATCTGCAAAGCCAGGCTTTGGAGGAAGGTGGGAAGTCTAGGGTTCATAGTGTGTAGGGCTGAGGGCCTGGACTCTGTATGCCTGCCCAGGAGCTCAGATCCACTTTCCTTAAACAGAACAAGGTTGAGGTCTAGCAGAAACCCTGACCCCTACCTAGAGGGCCTGCTGTGTTCAGTATCACCTGGTTCCTAGGTGTTTCCCACAGGAGCTCATGGAAAGAACAGTGTTAATATTCAAAATAATTAACAGGAACATCCCAGGCATCAGAGCAGGTCTTTTGTAGCTCTAGACATTGTCTGGGGCATCAGGCTTTAACCCGTTAGTTTCAGGTCAAGGGAAACTCAAGGGAGTCCCACTGGAGAGTCTGAGTATCAGCACTGAAAAAGACCTCCAAGTTTTAGTCAGAGGCACATCATTTTGCCACCCCAATTTGCCACTTTATATGTACTAGATGAAATTGCATGATCTAAGCCTCAATTTGTACATCTGTGAAATGGATTAATAATACTAACTTTGCAGGATTGTGGTGAGGATTATAAGAACTAAAGTATGGTAACAGTCTTCAAAGAATGACTGACACAAACTGTTCATTAAAAGTGGGTGGCGCTGTGGGCCCCTCAGCTGCTCTGCAGTGTGCCCCGTGGCTGCTCCACTGTGGGCCCCGCAGCTGCTCCGCTGTGGGCCCCGCGGCTGCTCCGCTGTGGGCCTGTGGCTGCTCCGCTGTGGGCCCCGCAGCTGCACCGCAGTGGGCCCCGCGGCTGCTCCACAGTGGGCCCCGCGGCTGCTCCGCTGTGGGGCTCCGCAGTGGGCCCCGTGGATGATCCGCTGTGGGCCCCGCGGCTGCTCCGCAGTGGGCCCTGCAGATGATCCACTGTGGGCCCCGCTGCTGCGCCGCAGTGGGCCGCTGTGGGCCCCACGGCTGCTCCGCTGTGGGCCCCGCGGCTGCACTGCAGTGGGCCCCGCAGCTGCTCCACAGTGGGCCCCGCGGCTGCTCCGCTGTGGGGCTCCGCAGTAGGCCCCATGGATGATCCGCAGTGGGCCCCGCGGCTGCTCCACTGTGGGCCCCGCGGCTGCTCCACAGTGGGCCCCGCGGCTGCTCCGCAGTGGGCCCCGCGGCTGCTCCGCTGCGGGGCTCCACAGTGGGCCCCGCAGATGATCCACCGTGGGCCCCGCGGCTGCTCCGCTGTGGGCCTGGCGGCTGTGCTGCAGTGGGCTCCGCGGCTGCTCCACAGTGGGCCCCGCAGCTGCACCGCAGTGGGCCCCGTGGCTGCTCCGCAGTGGGCCACGTGACTGCTCCGCTGTGGGCCCCGCAGCTGCTCCACAGTGGGCCCCGTGGCTGCTCCGCTGTGGGCCCCACGGCTGTGCCACAGTGGGCCCCGCGGCTGCTCCACAGTGGGCCCTGCGGATGATCCACTGTGGGCCCCACGGCTGCGCCACAGTGGGCCGCTGTGGGCCCCACAGCTGCTCCTCTGCTGCTCCGCAGTGGGCCCGGTGGCTGCTCCACTGAGGGCCCCATTCAGGGCACCTCATTGACTGGACCCGCCCCCACCCATAGCACGACAACAGGGTGGAGCCGGGATGTCCGCTGTGAGCATAGGTGCTTTCCCACCTCCAACCATGGCAGTTTGTATACACCCATGTATGTTATAGTATAGTCTGAGGCAGCTATATCTCTTCCCAAGGCGAGAGTCCAAGGATATAGATAAACCCAGGAGTACAGTTATTATCACAGAGAAGATGACTGATTGAGTGGTAGGGCAATGGAGATGAGGGAGGAGAAAAATTGAATGATCAAATGGGCCATCATCTGTGTAACTGAGTAACAAAGGTGAAGGTAACATTATGTAGGACAGCATCCAGAGCTAATTCCCTTCTATGTTCTCTATAATTCTATATTTCCTCAATCGTTTTTGTATTAACAGAAGTGACGATAACTTTATATTATACAGCATCCAGTGCAAATTCCCTACTATCTTCTCTATAATTTGGTATTTCCTTTAATGTTTTTGTGTTAACTAATGTGAAGATAACTATGTAATACAACATCCAGTTCTAATTCCCTACTATATTCTGTATAACTTTGTATTTTCTGTATTGTTTATGGCTTTTCTGGTTCATATGTCTCCAT
>PVLD010008855.1:0-28302 GCA_004027595.1 Dinomys branickii | reverse complement strand
ACATACGCAGACCTGCTCTGTGTCTTTATCTCTTTGCCAGTATCTTATGGGATAGGTTTTACGTGCTGCAGTCCTTGAAATAGCGAGTTTCTACGTTGTTGGAGTACCATTAAGCTGCTTTTGAATAGTTCTTCAAAACAGTTAAAAAAAAAACCCTCTCATTCTTTGTCTTTCATCATACCCATATGTATTTCCAACCTTTGATGCTGTATTTCTCAATAAACTTTAAAAAAAAAAAAAGTGAGTGGCTATCAAATGCAGGTAGCTTGCCCCAGCATTGCCCTCTGTCTGCATAGCATGCGGCTGGGCACCACGGGAGGCCTTGTGTTAGGGCTGCTGTCATGGTATGCTGCTTACCTTTGGGGAGAATGGGCGCTATAGGACAGAAATGGTGAAGGGAGGCGTTGTGCATGGGGCTGGGGTACAACAAGGGCTTCTGAGTCTTTAGATTGCCACAGCCACAGGCTCTGGCAGATCCTCGGCAGCCTGCTTTCCGATTCGTGGGTGCTTTCAAAGACGCAGGTGATTATGAAGAGGCTTAGCCACTGCTTGTCCTTCCGAGGCCCAAGCGGCCAGATTCAGCCTCTGACCTTGTAACTAAGCATTGCGCTGCGTGTGCCTCCCTCTCCAGGCGTCTGTCCGTGCTTGCAGCTCCCTTCCAGCGTGCCGCTGCATTCTTTAAACTGCCTCCTGGATGTGCATCCAGTCTTGTGATACGAGCAATCTCTACTGAGCTGGATAATGTCGTGTGGTCCGTCCCATGGCACAGAGAAAATCACTCACCTCTGCAATACCAGGCTCCTTCGAAGCAGCGTTTGTTTTGTCTGATGTCCCAGCTGGGCAGCATTCACCACTTGCCACGGCCCTGTGCACTCGGCCGTCCGCAAAGCGCCCGGCATCCGTAGGGTCATGAAGCCCAGTGAAGTGTTTTCCTTCTGCTTGTAGTTGGTGCACTGACTGCATAGTTAGTATACTAACTTGTGGCCATTTAAACAGGTTGTTTCCCAAACTCCTCTAAAGCAATCAATAAACCAGTGTTTGTTTTCACTTCCTTACTTTGGTGCCATGGAGCGGCACTTTGAAGGTGTTTAGAAAATGGTGCTTGGGTGAAGCAAGGAAAAAGGCAGGAATGGATGGAAGAGGAAGTGGCAGCTTTTTGTTGCGGTGACCAAACACAGCAGCCTTCTTAATTGTGCTGTTTTCTCTAGACAGTGTATATCCTTAAAAGAAAAAAAAAGAAAAACCTTTCTGAACCAACATTTGCTATATCTAATATTATTTTATCCTGATAAAAATTGTATACAGGGCTGGTAGAGGTCTAGTTTCTTAGAAGAATAAAGGGGGTTAGAAAATTCAAGTGTCCACTCACAGTGACACCAAAAGGAACCTTTGTCTAACTCCTGATTTTCTGTTTGTTCCCCTTAGAGACCAGAGCTGACCACGACAAATTTACTGTCTCCCCCTGTGCTGCAGCTCTTTCCCTTCTCCCTAAGTCCTGACTCCTGACTCCATGACTCCACAACTCCATGACTCCATGACTCCACGATTGTTTCCTGATGCACAAAGTCAGAGACCAATTTAAACTGAACAGAAACCTCCCTGCCACCTCCCCAGCTTCCAAGGGAGGGCGGGGTTTGCAGGAGAGCTGAGAGCAGTGATGGGAACCTTCTAGAGAACCAGTGCCCAGACTGCAACCCACAGCCCACTTACTGCAAAGTGCCAGCACTACGATTAAAGCTGAATATTGAGGTTTTAGTTTAGAGCAAAAACCAACTCAGCATTAACATTTTTGTCTTAAAAGAAAAATACAATGACACACGTGCCATAGATTCACCATTGCTGGCCTAGAGAGAAAGAACCCACAGAACACTCCAAAAGCCCCATTAGGGTCTGCCTTGTGACTGGTGACAGGCATCTGCTACAGGCAGAGGTTTGAAACACTCTGGGAGGGCCACTTTGACCTGGGTGCCTGTGAGTCAGTGCCCTATCTTGGCCTTGTCATGGTGCTGCTCTGGGCATTCAGACAAAAGGGGACTTGCTCATGTTTCAAATTCCAGGTTTACTGTTCAAGGAAACTTTTAACTCCTGCCCACTGGATACCTAACCCCCAAGGGCTGGACTGGCAGTTGACCATTGTGTCTTCTCCATGAGTTGATAATGGAAATGACTTCCCATAAACCTTTGCAAGTGCTCATGGCAGCCAACGAGAGCTGGCAGAGCTTACTTTCCTCCTTGAAAGCTGATTACTGTATCCTGACAGACTGTATCCTCAGTAGGTTTCCCCAGGGGAGATGCTGGAAGGTATTTTGCGCCTTGTTCATTTGCTGTGACATGTGTTGTTGACTTTCAATCTCTGACATGTCTCTTTGTTTTCTGTGTGTTGCAGGCAGCATAGTCTACCTCGGGATGATGGTGGGGGCGTTCTTCTGGGGAGGACTGGCAGACAAAGTGGGAAGGAAACAGTCTCTTCTGATTTGCATGTCTGTCAACGGATTCTTTGCCTTCCTTTCTTCATTTGTCCAAGGTTATGGCTTCTTTCTCTTCTGTCGCTTACTCTCTGGATTCGGGTAAGGTTTTCTCCTTCATATTTTATAGTAATGTGTTTATTCATAACTGTGCATGTGCTTCTCCTTAGAGGTCCTCATTACCAAGAAATTATTTCTCTTTTTTTATGATACTGGAGGTTTAACCCAGTACTGAGTTACATTTTGCGCTGAGCTATATTCCAAGCCCCTCCACCTTTTTAATTTTTTTAAAATTTTAAGTGAGGGTCTCACTAAATTGCTAAATGGCCCATGGTGGGCTCAGACTTGCCATCCTCCTACCTCAGCCTCCCGGAGTGCTGGGACTATAGGTGTGCGCCCTCACTCCAGCTCAGAAACTGCCTCTTAACACAGCTCTTCCTCTGTTCTTGTGTCATCTTCGCAAGCCACAGTTCTGGTTTTTAGAAATGTGATTATTAACCTTTTGAATCTGGGGTAGGAGCAAAACATGCTTGTGTCCCCAAAGCCAATGATTTTATGTATCACTTTGAGGAAAATGGTATTGTTTTAAATGAAATGCTATTTCCATACCAGAGCACATTTATTATACATGTGTTTCTTCTGAAATTTTAATTTAAGAAAAAAGTACTTGTTATTGTGAGGTAAATGTTCCAGACATTTAGGGAGACTCTTAAATTCAGAGTTAGAGTGTCTCAAGGAACTGTGGGTTTATTGATTTAAGTTATCTGAGTGTGCTGAAAGAGATATGACATACCAGGCCTGCTTCTTGGGGCAAGGTATTTCTGTCAGTTCCGCTGAGTGAGCAGACGTTGTGCTGTTCACCAATCACGATTGTGGAGGACAGCCAGCCACACTCATCCTCTCTGAAGAGTTTGAAGCTCCACCTAAGTGAACACATGAGCTTGCGAAAATTCAGTAGCTTCATGAAGAGAGTATGAGAAACTTGGTTCTAATGAAAATAATGCATAGAAATATAAAATTTCAGATTCATGCTTGAGAGTTTAGAGACATTATGGTGATGGTGCAAATTATATTTTTTAAAGATTTTAAATGCAGAGAAGGAAATCGAGCTGGGTTATGAATTTGAGAATTTACCAGCTGTGGCTATTGATAGTAAATCACAAGCTACACAGCACAGCACAACGTGGTAAAAAGAGCCAGGGAGCCCCAGCAGGTCTTTCTCACTTTCATGCAGCCCTGCCCCCTTAGCTCTTCATGTTCTACACTCTGCGTGTGATGGGCATTAGCAAACATTCTACTACTATGCGCAAATTTAAGGAGTGTCCCTTAAAATGAAGGCAGTGCTTCCCACCAAACCAAGGTGAACAGAGCTGAGGAAGGTGGAAAATATCTTGTCCTTGGGAGGAAAAATGATCTGAATTAAACATTTCCTTTGTGATAAGGGGTCTTGTCCTTAGCAGAGGCAGCCTTTGGTGCTCAGGCTGTGTGAAATTGGCTACATGCACAGCTGACATGGTGAATGTCTTAGTTACTTTTCTCACACTGCTGAGAAAATGCCAAACACCCGAAAGAGGAAAAGGTTTATTTAGATCACAGTTTGTAAAGGTTTCATTCCATAATCGGCTGGCTCCAAGGCAGACGGGCATCACAGAGGAGAAACAGTTCATGGTGGGCAGTAGGTAGCAAAGCAAACCAGCCAGGGACAAGACAAGCCCCTTTCTGTCCCTTATACTGTACCCAGGCTACCAGATTAGGGCGGTGCCAAACCAACCAGTGGACTGATTCATCACCACTCACCCTTAATCCTCGTATTGCACCATGAATCAGTCACACATTCTAAATCCAGCTACTTCTGAAAAAGCCCCACCTATGACTGCATGAGATTTTAGGGGGACATCTAGTCATAAGTCACAACAGTGAGGAATTTTGGATCATGAATTCATGGCCTACAGCAGACCCCAGTGTAGAAGGAATTGAGCTACCTAAAAAAGAAAAAGTAGTTTTCAGGGCTATTAATGCAAAGATCTTCTCAGTGAGTAAGTCCATGAGGCAACACATTCTGGTCACCTTTTATTGCCTGTAAAATGCCACTACCTATCAGGAGCAAGTTGACAGCAGAGGAGCTGCACTTGGTGAAGGTCCTTTCAGTTTGCAATCTTCTCCAAGAAATGTCAGTGTAGCCATACACCCAGAGGTGCCTGACTGTGGTCAAACTGCTATGGCAATTTTAATTGCAGATTTGCATTATAAACCCAGTTGGCTTTCAACCCAATCGACTCTCAAGAAAAAGGGCCATTATGGTAGCTGCAAAACCCTCCAAGCTAGTGGCCGCCAGAAACTAATGCAGGGGTGGTCTAGAAGCAGAAACTATTTGGAAATCTTCCAGATATCATCCTTATCCCTCGGTGGACAAATTGTCCTTCAACCAGCAGGTTGGGGCTGCTGAGCACAGCCAAACACAATTGACCTGGCAGAGCACAGGCGGGGTGCTGCTGACAGAGGCAGGTAGTGTAAGTTGTGACACCAGAGGCTGCAGCACTGTAGCAGCTTTGTGATGTTGGTGCAGGACTGGAAATCAAGACATCTGAGTGTCCCCCGCCCTTGGCCTTTGCTGTGGGATGTGGCAGTTCCTCAGGCTCTCCAGGCTGATGTGTCTTTCTAAGAGAGATCATATTCCTACATTGCACTGAAGACAAAAAGAGATACTGTACTGAAAGAACATCATAGAGGAGAAAATGAGGTATCACATCTAACATTCACCCATGGCGTGGCATTTCCTGGTCCCTCTCTCCTCTTCCTCTGGTTCATGCAGCCTGGCTGAGCTGCACTTGCACCTCTGCATGACGTAGGAGGCCTGGAGACAGAGCTGTCTTTCAGGCTGTGAATTTCTAGTCTTGCCCATGCAGGAAGCAGAAAGGACTAGCTATGCACAAAGGCTTTGAGAGAGCCCAGCAAGTAACACTAAGCCTTGCTGCTTAGTGGAACAGAGGGGTTTCCCAGGCCAGGGCAGGACGAGTGGGGACGAGGTATGAGCCCATGTCTACAACACATCTACGTGGTTTTATGGAACCTAGCAGCTGGCTGTGTGTGTAAGGAATTAATTTAAGAAAAATGAAGAAAGAAATCTGTTAGGGCTCCCCAGGGACACAGAACCAGAGAGAAGGACAGATGTCAGACCAACAGGAAGATGGGTAGGGAGGTAGTAGGGGAGGCTGAGTCCTGTAACAGGCTGTCTGCAGGCTGGAGACCAAGGATGTGGGTAGCAGGGCTCAGTCTAAGTCCAGAAGCACCATCACCAGGAAAGCTGAGGGTATAATGCTCAGTCTGAGGCCAAAGGGCTGAGAACCTGGGAAGCCAGAGGTGCTGGAGCAAGCTCTGAGTTCAAAAGTGAGAGAATCTGGAGTCTGAAGTTTATGCACAGGAAAAGAAGGGTGCCCCAGCTCTGGGCAGTTCCAGCTTTTCCCTGTGCACCCCTGGGCTGTTGGATGGTGCCTGCACATGCTAGGGCTGCCCTTTCCCACTCGCCCTGAGCTCCACACTGGTCGCCCTCCCAGACACACTTGGAAATGACCCCCACCCGCTATCTAGATTCCCCTAATCGGGTCCATACCCAGGAGCCAGTGGCCACGGACGCTGTCTGTGAGCCTCTGGGAAGTCTCTTACTCCAGTTCCGTTCTGACTCAAGCTAAAAACATCTCAGCTCTCACTCCACCTCCGGACGCTGGGCGGGGCCTTTCAGGGCTGCGGTTGAGCCCTGGCCTCCCGCTGTGGAACGCTCTCCAAGCTCTGCTTCCCACGGAGCTCACAAAGGAGGAGAATCAAGGTCAACATCTTAGACGAGAAAGCAACTTTCAGTTAAAGGCCCTTCTTCTTTTTAAAGGCACATAATGTTTCGATCTTTTATCCCCTTTACTTAAGAACTCAGTGTCTAAGCAACAGAAACTGGACTTTTTACTTTCTGCAGTACTGGATTGAACCCAGGTCTTTCACACCAACCTACATCGCTGGCCCTTTTTTTCAATCATTATTTTTCAAATTCTGAGGCAAGATCTCACTGAGTTACCAAGTTGCCTAGGCTAGGCTTGAACTTGCAGTCCTCCTGCCTCAGCCTCCCAGAGTGCTGGAATTACAGACACGTGCCCCCCACGACCCATTAAGCACCAGAAGTTTGATACATTCCCTTCTTATTTAAACATTCTTTATTAGTGCATAAGCCAGAAAACTAAAATTCTCATGCTGGAGACCCTAAATCAAAGATCACTTTATGCCTGCATAGTTAAGCAGCTCCCTCCACTCACTGATCAGATTTTAAATTGAGGAAATGAGATGGTGGAGGAAATCAGGTTCCATAGATTGGGGTGTTTCCACAGTGAGTCTCCGGTGCTCGGACCCACCAATACCCATCGTCTCTCAGGAGCACAATGTGGGCCCAGCTCTGCGCTTTGAGGTTCTACTCCCAACCCTACACCACCTCCCAGAGGGGTTTCCTGAGAGAGCTCACAGGGGCTCCACCGCAGCTCCATTTTGTCTTCTTGGCAGTGCTTATCATCCATGCCAGAAGCCCTTTCCATTCTTCCTCCCTCCCTGTCCCTCCACCCACCACGAAAAGGCTTGGGACCCTGTTTTGTTCTACATACTCTCTGCTTTCAGCGTCTGGCGGTCATTGATCCAGAGCCTCAACAGATAATCTTCAAGTCCCGCATAGAAAATGCCTGTAACCTACACACATCCTCCAGTATACTTTTTTTAACAGTCATAAAGGGATTCATTAGGCACAATTTTTAAAATATACACTCAAGCACACACTGAAGAGAGAGGCACGTTATAGCCTGGAGCTGGGAATGTTTATGGTTTTCGCGGCAGTGGAAGTCTATGGAATTTGTGAGTATATAGAAAGTTAAAGCCTGGTGTACTCCAGGAGAAAAGCGATGGCCACCACAGGTAAAAAGATGAAAGGGTGCCTCGTGGATGATGGACAGTACCACACTCACTGTACGCACGATGTCCATAGTTGTTCAGGGAAGGCCGACAAGGGAGAAGTCCGCATGCGCAACATGTTCCCGGGATACTGCCCATCCCAGGTGGGTTGAACCCGTAGACCACAGAGGGGAAAGTGGGTGTGTGGCTGCTGTGAAGGAAGGGCCACAGCATGGGCAGAACAGTGTGAGCCTAGAGACCAGGCTAGGCAATTTCAGAGTGCCGGAGATAAGCTAGGAAACCTACTAAATTCTCCTTTGGTCAATAAGCAAAAGAGTTCCACACCAAGTGGACAAAACGCTAATTTGAGTCCTAAACACAACATCCTGGTCCCTTAGTCAGTCCCCAGATTGCAGTCACTTTACAGACCCAGGCTCCAGGTCCCTGTGAGGATGGGTACCTTACACTGCTAAAATTGTATTCTGTTCCTACTTCTCACAGCCTTCTGCAAAGGAGCAGTGACCTTTAACCTCCTGAGCCACGGTGCTTGAGAGGAAACTAAAACAGGCTACTTGGGGCTTACCGAGCCCGGGCTGTGAGCTGACACTAATCCAAGAGACCCAGGATGTCTCTATGGCCCACCATTCAGAGGAGGGGCTTTGGGAAGTCAGATAATTGGTGGGGTTTTGCACAGTGGTCGGGTCCCTTGCACAGTGGTCCAGTGGTCACTCACTCGGGCCCCTGCTCACATCCACACTTCCAGCATGCATTACTGGGACAGACCCATTCGCAGAGGGCAGAGCCCCCACGTGCCAGAGCACCTGCCCACCACGTCCACACCCGGGATCTGTAGAACCCAAGGAAAAGTCCTGCATCACCAGTCATATGCTTCACTTGGCAGGTTTGGAACCAGGGGTGAGTCAGCTGGGAGCTGAATTGCAGTTAAGTCCCTTTCACTCACAACTCTGTGAATAAATGTCCGTTCTGTGCCTAAGGCCTGGCTACCTTCCTGCAGGTGTTGCAAACACTGTCTGTCAGCATCCGTACGGGGCTCCTGCTTCCTCTGCCAGGGGACGGGGAGCAGTTCCTGATTTAGGCTGACACTGACCCAATGTGCTTTCCTCTTAATTCTCCAAGCCCATCCTTGAGTACTCCTTAGAAACATAAATATGGCATAGTCTATGTGACTTAAAATATTTATTCAGCACAAAGGAAGATTTTCCTACTGAGGCTGACTGTGGGAATGAGGAAGAGACCATCACCAGTTACTCAGCTGCCTGGCACTTTCCTAAGTGAATTTTGCACCAAGGAACAGGCACGTACCTCTTCTCTTGTTACAGAAAACTAGAAAGATGGGAAATGGACTTGGCACCATTGATTCATTTAATTTGCCTCAGAATTAGATTATTTGTTTCCAGTCAGTGTTAATTAGGGGAATGATAATGTCAGGCAGTGTCAGGGTTGGGAGCTTCCCACTAAGGGCCTGGCATTGCTAAGCATGAAGGTCAAGAGAAAAATATAACAGCAACAGAATTAAAATGAAATTTCAGGGGGCCTGGGTACTGTAGGCAAAAGAAGAGTCATTCTTTCTTCTGTGGTGGAGCATAACAAATATCTACCTCATGCTCCTGGCAGTACCCATTCATTCACTGCATTAAGTAAGAATACCTTGGCTTTGCAGAGTGGTCACCACTGAGTGGAATTCTTCAAAGTGCTTTATATGTTGAACCCCATTTATTGCCACAATTGTTTTTAACATGCAAAAATACTATGCATGCTTCTTTAAATTAGGAAATTGAAGCACAGATAGGTTACTATTTCCAAATAGTTAACAGCCCCCATCTCTGCTGAATTTCCTCTGATTCTAAACTATAAGGTTTTCCTTTCAAAGGCACTCTTTTCTCTTAGGATATATTTTACCTTACTTATCACATTGGGGAAATACAGAGTCATTTAATTTTTTCTTTTTTGGTATAAGATAATTTTCTTTACACAATTCAAATCTATGAGACATAACTTCTGTGTTTAAGACAATAAAATTTACATGAGAGGTATTGTTTTTTTCCAAAGACTCCTATAAGCGAGACAGTGTGAGTGGTTGCTTCTGCTTGACATGGTGGTAAAGAGTGTGCAGCATGTCACTGTTTTGTGCTTGTCAATCACTCACAATTAGGCTTTTAAACCGTCATGTTGGTCACTTGCTGGGATATTGGCATTCGAGAGGGAAGCAACCAAGAAAAGACAATGACTTTTAATCACATCTCTTGTAAGATTTATAATGAAATTTTGCAACATCTGTACATTAATCAGACTTAACATAATTCTTTCCACCTTGTGAGGTAAATACACTAAGTCTCTCTCTTTTTCCAAGATTAGTTTCAAGGATATAACAGCCATATGTATATATTAGGATTAATGTCACCTGGCTTTTTTGCTTTATTTTAATGTCTCTTCTAGAAAATGTGTTTGTGTGGCTCGTATTGTATTTCCATCGAAAGTACTGTCTCTCCAGCACAAAGGGTGACTGCTTGACTCTTAATTTTTTGCATTTTACCTTTAGACGAAGGTGCTCTTGATCTTAAGGAAGAAGGGATAGAGCAAAAGATGTTCCACACTTGCAGTATAAAATGGTGAGGTATTAGTCACATGCCCCCGTCACTCTTCATGCTGTGAGCTCTTGGGGCAGGACCCTGTGCTCTCCAGACCCGCACCTCCAGTAGGCAGACAGAGCCCCGTGCAGTCTAATGTGGGTGAGTGGAGGGCAAATGGCGGTGGACGAGAACACGGCCACCACAAGAGGCTGGACACAGCCACACGCTTTTCCCGTTTCTTATAGTTCATCATCATGGTCACTTACGCCATCTTTACACATGACACCACTGAGGGGGATGCGCTTTCCCAACTCAACAGCTAGATAATTTTTTTTTTTCTTTTCCTCCAAGATAGTGTTAGAATCCTGATCTGTGACTATACCATTTCCTCCAGCGCCACCAGGTCTGCTGCTCTTCCAGATGCATAGATGTCCACAGATTTGGGCTTTCAGGGACCAGTCTGATTACAAACAAGGCCCACAAGAGTTGAATCACTGTTTCCTTAGGAATGCACTGTTTTTGCCCAAATTATATGTTTACAGATCAATATTTTTAAAATAAATTTTAAAGTCCCCTTCCAATTATTCTATCCAAAGTTTACATAATATTGAAGGAACAGTAACGTGCTATATCAAAGGGTACAATTTTTTAAACTGTGGCTCTGGAGGATTAAATCTACCCAAATCCTATGTCTTTTGCCACTGCCATTGGGCAGAGATTTCCTGTCCTTGATTGGATGATGGGTTCTTTTACCAGCAAGGGTGCATCCCCTAGTTATTTCTTTCTTGATTACTCATAACAGACACATGCTTCTAATCATGTAGCAGCCTTAGTCTGTGCACCAGCCCAGCCTCTGCAGAGGTTGCGAGGTCTGTGCTCTCTCATCTAACCCTCAGAACCACCTCCTCGGGGTCTGTGATGTTCTGTTGACTCTCATAACATGGAACTGCTGAACGCTCCATCTTTGGGGCTGCTGCTTTGACTTCTTATTTGTGGGTTCAATTCAAAGCAGTGAATTGGTTCTGAATTAATAAAAGTTGTCTGGCTGTTCAATGTCTTCCCTCCCTTTTGTTGATTCTGAGTGAGGATTAATGGGATATTTTCATGCAAGTTATTTGTCACTGTGATTCCTACCATAGAGTAGGCCATTCACTCACTGTGCTTTGTATAATCCCCTTATACTTGACTCAATAAAAGCTGCCAGAGTTGGTGCTCAGTGAACTTGGCCCTCTACTTCTTAACCATATGGTGAGCGTGACTTTACAGTGATTATCCAGGTTCCTCGTTGTGTTTCTGCCTAATGCAGAACAGAATTACACAGTGGAGTCCCTCTTTAGAGCAAGAAGTCATCAGACATTCTGTAATTTCTCCCCTAAAATTATGTCATACATCAAATCAAGTATAATTATTCTTTTTTACTTGCAACCTCCTTTTTCATTGTTGAATCTTGAGCCTTTTTTTTTCCCCACATAAACAGTGTGTCAGCCAGCTTTCTATTACTGTAACAAAATAGTTAAGATAATCAACTTAAAAATAGAAAAGGGCCAGGCATGGTGGCACATGCCTGTCGTCCCAGCACTCAGGAGGCTGAGGCAGGAGGATCATTGTGAGTTCAAGACCAGCTGAGGCTACATAGTGAGTTCAAGGCCAGCCTGAACTGAACTTTTTGTCTGAAAAAGACAAAAAAAAAAAAAGGAGAGAGAGAGAAAAGGACTACTTTGGTTCCCGATTTTGGAGGTTTCAGTCCATGGCAAGTTCTTGCATTACTTTGGGGGTCACATGACAGAGCAAGCTACTCACCTCACGGTGGTCAGGAAAAGGCAGGAAGGGGCCAGGGTCCTAATGTTCTCTTCATGGGTACTCCTAGTGACTACGGAACATCCCAGCGAGCTGTACCTCTTAAAGCTTCCACTGCCTTCTAACAGCACCACAGGCTGGGAACCAATCCTTTTACAAAGGGGTTTTGCTGCACACTAATCCAAGCCAGAGCAGCTAGCATGAATCTGTAGGGTACGATACAGGGACAGACATCACCCAGCCCTGGGCTGCCACCTGAACTGGAGAAGTGTGAGCTGTGGCTGCAAAACTTGTAAGAATTAAGACAGTCAGGCTTGAGGTGTTTGACACTCTTTGTTACTTGCTGTGCTAACTGATTTAACTTACAGGCCTCATGTTACTCAACACAAGAAATTCTGTCTGTGAGTCCAATGCATTCTTTGCCTTAAACAATATCCCATTTATAACTTTGCCTTAAATTTTTGGAAAATAAATGTGTTTCACAATATTTGCCAAACACCTAGCTAGAGCCACATGCAGTCCTATTCAGGTAGTGCGTGCGTGCATGCGTGCGTGCGTGCATGCATGTGTGTGTGTATAGATTTGCATGTGCACATTGGAGGGAAGTCCCAGTTTATTCTAAGAATATGTTTTAATACAAATTTTTCAGACTCTTTATCTTTCTATAAGTAATGCACTGAAGCCCTATAAATAATATTATTTACAAAAATTAATATTACTATCATTAAAAGTATCTACTACTCCAACTCTGAAAGCCAGATATCAGCATTCTGCTTCATTTATGCAAATACAATTAATTTAAATCTGGATGATCTTGTTCTTATGCAGGGTGTAGATTTCTGTGATCATTCTTTCTGTGTCTTCTATTATCAAGGATAATTAAGATTTGACAATTTTTGACAGCTAATAGAATAGCCTTAACATCTGATACTGAGAAAAATTCATTATAAAACTCTCTGATCCAATTACTTCATTTATGTAAACATTCATCAAAAGTGAACTTGGAAAAAAAGGACCTGAACAAATTTCAACAGTAGTGATTATTATGTAATGAACAGCAAGCTTTCCTTGTTAACTGAGTTTAAGGATGTATTACCCACTGGGTAATGTAAAAATAGCTACTTTCTATCTTATGGATTTTTAAAATATGAATCTAATTATATTTTCCACATTAACATCTCCATTCATTGCAAGAGTTTTTCAGCCTTAGCACTGTTGATACTGGGGCTGGGTCATTCTTTTTTGTGTAGGGAGCTATTCTAGTCACTGTGGGCTGATAACATCTTCCCATGTCTCCATCTGAGGGATGCCAGTAGCAGCCCCTAAACTGTGACAACTAAAAATGTGTCTAGACATTGCCAAATACCTGCAAGGGTGAGGTCGAGGGATGCAAAGTCAGTTTAAGAACTACTTATACATAGGAATGCGACAATTACCATTTGAATATTTTGTATCTCTTTATATGTCCTCACATATTGCATCTTAATGCAGTTAACAGTACCAACAATAACAAATAACAGTGAGGGGATGTATTAGCCCCTCACATGAAGGCACGAAGCAGAACAGCAATGAGAAATATTTTCTAATTTGTGAGCTGTGAGGACTGGGTTGTAGCAGTGTTTTCCTGAACCCAACTATATTATAAGCCAAGAGAGGTTCTACTTTCTCTCTCATTTAGATATTTCTATCAGTGAGAAGTATAGCAGCTACACTATTTTTTAGAAGGCACACAGGTGCCCAGCAGGATGCCCCAGTGTCTTCTGACTGGTTCTAAGTGAGCTCTCTCCATAACAAGGAGCATCTGAGCATCTGAGCCAGGGGTCACCCCAGCAACGAAGGCATAGAGCAGCTCAGCTACTCTTTGGAGGCTCCACTGGTATTAAACCTCTGCCTCAACACCTTCAGCTTCCTTTGTGGTCACACTGACCCTAGAGATAAAGTGTGTATTTCCCTGCATTGAGATGTTTAAATGTCAAAACTGACTGTCTTAGGAAGCTTGGTGTGGTGACTCACACACGGGAGAGTGTGAAATTCAGTTCTCCGGTGCATTTCCACTGAACCAGGCAGTGAGGAGTCAAGGAGGAATACCCTGCCAGCTGCGAGAAAGCGTGAATCACCAGCAACAGTTAACATCACAGCACTGGGAACGGTTTTCTCTGCCTAAGAGATGCTATAGTAAGATGAAAACTGTTTTCTCTCAAATAGATGATGAGCCCATGATGGTAAATGCCTGGACTATTCTAAAGATATCCAAGTGTAAAGAATTTTGCAAGGATGGAAATAGTATCTTGATGGGTTTAGTCTGCTGCACAGAGTGAGAGACATCAGTATAGAAAAAAACATTGTAAAGACAGACATTGAATCAAACCCAGCTGGACTGCTCACAACCCCTGCACATTAGGTCTACTCTTCCACTTTCATTTGTTGAAAACTAACAGGCAAGTCTGCAAGCTTTTTGCTTGAAATTTCGTTGATGCCAGGGAACATTTAGCTTGGTTCAGAAGCTCCTGACATACCTGGCCATGCGATTGTGTCTTCATGAGGCATGAGTTATAGCTGCTACACACAGAACACCGAGGACCCAGATGAAATGTTAATTAGGTGGCAGTAAGTCAGGAAAAACCGGAACTCTTTTTATGCATTGAAAAGTGAAGCCATAGAGAAGGGACTTGTGTAGGATTTATGATGCTTCTGAATGGATTCTTCACAGCATATGAAAAAAGGAGTAGCATTAATTAATTTTGACACAGACATTTTCTTCTCTGATAGAATGCAGTGTTGGAATTTTAAATCTATTCAAATATTGGGTTTTTAAACTCAGCTAGCATGAGCCCCCAAAGGAACTGGGCAGGAGAAGCGCGTGGGTCCACGGAGGGGTGGTGTGGTGCCCGCTGGTTCTCACGGCCTCCCACATGCATTTGTTTCCTGTTGGAAAGTTAGCTGGGTACACGGGGGCCTGGCTGCTGCCGCTCTGTGCGCTGCTGCTGTCTCGCCATGTGCTGCGCTTGACGACAAATGGAGTCAGATCTCTGCAGAGCCTGGGTGCTGTCACTGCATTCATCGCCCCAGAAACACACACAGATGATGTAAGGTGGGGAGTTTCTAACTCTTTAGGTACAACTCTCACTCAGAAACACCTGGTGACCCCTTATACATTATACCTACACACTGTGCTCTACATATATTTATAGCACCACAACAATTGCCTGAAATAAAGTTATGCTTACTCGTATTACTGAAATTGTATTTGTTTTCATTTCTAATTTTTGTGATGCTGTCCCTATGTTCCAAATCAATTTCACAACCCATGGATTAAATAAGACTGGCCTAAGTAACCTACCTTTATCTACCAATGGACAACTACAATATCACTTTACCATGGCATATGCATGAAATGTGACATATTTTAATTTACAAGTTAATGCAGAATAGTATAAATGTTGTGGTTCATGCAGTACACCCAATTGGCAGCAGAAAATGGGCTTTCCTTGAATTGCAATTGCCAGAGTCAACACTAGTACTTCTTTATCGTATCAGACAAGACCAAGCGTGTTCAGGGTGATACGGCCGTAGACTTCTTTTTCATATCAGAGGCCCTAAGTAAGTCAGTTATTGTTAAGTGGGTAAACACATTTTACTCCTTGACATCAAATTTGTTTGAAATGTCAGTAGCAATTTATCTTACAGAAATCTGACCATAAATGAAGCAGCACATAACTATATCACTACAAGAGATGACCAAAAAAAGGCAAACGTTTGCATTTACTTAGAAGTTATTATAGTAAAAACACCTGAAAATACTCCTCTTTGCTTCAAACATACTTACCCATTGTCCCCGCCACTTTCCGAAGCAATTTTGGCAGCCTTCTTTCCTGAGGGTCTTTAGTTGCAGTGGTAGCTGCCTCAGTGTTCTGAGGTGATTGAAAATGTTTGCCTCTCATGGTCACTTCAACTTTGGGAGAACCAGAAGTCACACGGTGCCAGATGTGACTAAGGTGGATGAGGACACCTCAATTTCTTGAGCCTGCCTTTCCACTGGACGGCACTTGGCCCCACCGTCTGCTGTATTTTTATTATACCACATAAAGGCACTCACAAAAGCGGACTTCTAGAAAAGCTTCAGAAAGTGTCCATAATGAGGGAATAAGTTTCTGAAGTGAGGGGAAATATTTTGAGGGGCGTTCATGACAATGTGTCTTTTACTGTAATGTTTTTAAATTTAAACATTCACTGTATTTTTAATATACCTGATATATCACTCAGTGTTGCCTCTACAACCTGTTTATATTGTGGTGTGGCTTTTCCTTCAGTATGTTAGGAATTCATATTGTTGGGATTAATAGTAATATTTTTCCATTCTGCCTTTCTGAGGCAGTGGTTCCTAAAACGGGGGCTTGAGACCTACTTGAAATTTTGGTGAAATCCCTGGCCCATCTCCCAGAGTGGACAAACTCTGATCCCATTCACCCTCGTCTGAGGATCCTCCACTTGAGCAGAGATCATCCACTGCGCGTGTCAGCGGTCCAGATCAGGGGGCTCTTACCACTGCCCCTTCCTATGGAAGGAAGCACCATACTACATCCCACTGAGGTATAAACCGAAGCTCCATATTGTACTCTCCAAGTCGCTTCCATTTGCACTCACAGTAGTGGTGTCTACTGGGGTGGGACTGCAGTGGATGGAAGAAGGGGCCCTTTTGGTTCTGTGTTTGTCAGCACATCGCCTGATGGGGCTGCAGGGCCGGCTGCGGCCATGTAGCCGGAAGGGAGTACGGATTGCACAGGGCCCCTGCAGATGTCTGGAGCTACTTCCAGAGTTCCTATCCCATGGGCAGTAAGTATTCATGGTGTCTTTCTCAAAATGAGTTAATTAAAATATTCACTAGTTTACACTATATTATTACAACTTACATATCAAGTAGCTCATCTAATAAAACTGAGCAGAACGCTTATTGGAATCCCAAGCTAAGCCCCAAGCCACATGGGCAGAGCACCACTGCCACCTTTTGGCCACATGGCCTAATTGCAGGTCCGAGGTGCTGCAGGGATAATAAACCTGTTTCAAACACACGGGTAATATTAAATGACAAGATGGTGAAAACACACATTTCTCGACATGCTGGTGTAGGGAGAGAAGGTGCATTACTAGCCTTTGCTTTGGCTTTGCCCTTTGCATCTCCCGTTAGCTGTTCTGCCCCCAAGCTCATGTATTCTCTATCCTGCTAGGATCGGGGGAGCCATTCCCACTGTGTTCTCATACTTTGCCGAAGTCCTGGCCCGGGAGAAGAGGGGTGAGCATCTCAGCTGGCTCTGCATGTTCTGGATGATCGGCGGCATCTACGCCTCTGCCATGGCCTGGGCCATCATCCCGCACTACGGTAAGGGGCTGGCCTTGCACCAGCTGGATGGGCGCCACGTCTGCTTCGCTTCCATCCCAGCCATTGTCCTCCATATAAGTGCAGTTTTGAGGCCATTCCATCCCGTTGTGTGTCTCCCGTCGGTCATGTTTCCTTTCTTCACACAGATCCGGCTAAAGCAGACTGTGTCTGTGGTTCTCTAGGTGGGGAATAATGGAAAAAGCATTTTCCTCTTTACTCGCATAGCACTTCTGGTTACCAAAACGTGCGCGGTGTTTTTACCCCCAGCCGGGTGAAGATACACAGAGCAGGGCGAGGGGCTCCAGGCCACCTTCAGGCTGGCCACTCCCCTCGCTCCCTGCCTTTTGCAACCTGGAGCTCCCTAAACCCTGGGGATTTTCTTTTTTTTTTTTTTTTAATTTAATACAGTTTTTTTTTTTTATTTTAGAAACATAAAAGTACAAAAACGTATTGACAAACAGACACCCATTATCATAGAAAATAGTACAATCACAACTAATCTATAGACAAGGTGATATGGTCTCAGCAGTAGTTGTTGCTTTATCCATTGATATCTTCGAATTGTAGATGTATGGACCCATATACAGACATATTAGATTAATAGTGTATATCTGTATGTGTTAGCCTGAACACACACTTCGAAGATATCAATATGTAAAGCAGCAACAAGCGGTGTTTTTTTTCTGTTGTTGTTGTTGTTGATGCTGTTGCTGTTGTTGATGTATGCCTGTTTTCTTTCTTGTCTTTGGATTTTTGGTTCTTGTGTTTTCTTTTTTTTTTTTTCTTCTCTGTTGTTGAGAGGATCAACTGTCTGACTAAACCCTGGGGATTTTCACAGGGGCTTCTCTGTACAAGTCGCAGGGGCGAGATGGAGGGTTAACTCTCTCCTTGCCAGAGTGGGAGGTGGCTGCAAGTGCTGAGCCTCTCATCCGGGCTCGGTCTTTCTGTGACCAGCCCCATCCGGGACCCAGCGAGGGCTGCTTCATCAGAGCAGAAACACCCCGTCACCCCCAAGTGTCCAGGGATTAGGAGGTCTGTGACGGGAGCAGAGGATCTAAACCGAAATACGTACTGTTTTTCTTTTTGAGTTTTTACACAGCAACACATGTATTCAGTCTTCATTTCATCTGACGCCTGTCATTTTAAAATTTAAATTTACTGGTACAATTTAGGTATACCTAATGACCACTTCATCAACAGGAATTTGTATCTGTACATGATACATCTTGATTCCTTTTTCTTTTCTTTTTTTATTGTTCCCATTACCATCTCCTCCTTTCAGACCTCCTTCCCCTCCATTCACAAAGCTCAGCTTTTATTTTCACTATATCTCTCTTTTTTTTTTTTGTTTGTCCTTTGGCACCGGGATTGAGCTCAGGACCTTGCGCTTGCCGGGCAGGTGCTTATCACCAACTCTACCCCCAGCCCTTGGTTTTTATTTTATCCTTCTTTCCTCATTTTCCTTCATTTTTCTTTCCCTTTCTTCCTTTCCCCTCCCCATCTCCCTTTTCCTTTTGAACAGTTTCTTCCTATTTCACAATGTCTATTGTACATTTTACGTTCTTACTTACATTTTTCAAGGTGACAATGCAATATTTATATATGTGTGTCTGATTTATTTCACTTATGATTATGGTCTCAAGGTCTATCCATTTAGCTATAAATGTTTCGATTTTATCTTTCTTTATGGCTGAGTAGTACTTCATTATAGAAAACATCTCTTTTTATCCATTTATTGGTTGATAGGCATTTGAGTTACTTTCAAGATTTAGCTATTACAAACTGTATCACTACAAATATGGTTGTGCATATATCACTGTGGCATGATGCTTTTAATTCTTCTGGGAAGATACCAAGAAGGGGAGTAGCTGGGTGGAATGGGATGGCTGATCCTAGTTTTTCAGGAAGACAGGATGTCCACTGGCACCACTCTTATTCAGTATAGTTGTGGAAACTTAGGCAGAGCAATTAGACAAAGGAAAGAAATAAAAGGAATAATGACAGGAAAGGAAGAAGTTAAGTTATTATTTGTAGATGACATGATACTCTACATAGAAGACCCCAAAAATTCCACCAAAAGACTTCTAGATTTGATAACCAGATTCAGTAGAGTAGCTAGATACAAAGCCAACACTCAAAAATCAATAGCCTTCCTGTACGCAAATAACAAACTCACTGAGAGAGAAATAGGGAAACACCCTTCACAATAGCATCCAAAAAAAAAAAAACTTAGGAATTAATCTAACAAAGGAAGTAAAAGATCTTTATATTGAAAACTATTGGGCCAGGGATATAGCTCAGTGGTATAAGTGCCTGCCTGGCAAGCGCAAAGTCCTGAGTTCAATTACCAGGACTACAAAAAAATAAAAGAAAAAGAAAGAAAACTATAGTACTCCAAAAGAGGAGATTGAAGAGGATATCAGTAATGGAAAGACAGCCCTTGCTCATGGGTAAGAACCAATGTAGTGAAAATAGCTATACTTACAAAATTGCTATTCAGATTTAATGCAATCCCAATCAAAATACCATTAGCATACCCCACAGAACTAGTGAAAACATGCCTAAAATTCACTTGGAACCAGAAGAGACCTAGAACAGCATACTTCTTGTTACAAAGTATAATATCATGAGGTACTATGGCAGTGATGGCGAACCTTTTAGAGCTTTTGATGATACAAACAGCCCACTGTGGCACACGTGCCATGAGTCTGCCACCACTGTTCTAGAGTATTTTGCTGCTTTTAAAGTCATCTCTTTCACTAGTGTGCTGGGTGCTCGCAATCCTTCGGTCCCTGTCAGCAGAGGTAAAAGGGTACACAGAGCAGCATCAGCATTTAAGACAACATGACTTACCTCACTCACGCAGCTCAGACCCACACCGGCGCCTTGATCCAGCCCCACTCTGTGGGGCAGCTCAGCGCAGGGTGGGAGCAGCAGGAATCCCATCTGCGGACCCTCTGTCTGCAGAACTCGAGAACCTCACCTATCTACACCCGCAGGTCCCTCCTCAGTGTCCTCTAAGCGCTCACGGTTCCTACCGCCCCAGAGCACCCAAGGCCCCTCTTTCTGAGCAGTGCTCTCCTGCTGTACCAAGAGATCCACGTTGCTTTGCCCACAAACAGGGAATCGCAGAGGTGGGCAACAGAGCCCAGGACTCAAAGTCAGTTCATAAGGAAAAAGGAGGAAGTAATTCTGGTCACATTTGTGTGTGTGTTTTATAGACCAAAGTCTGCAAACTTGGAATGCTATACAAACTAAAACTATATGTGGCATCAAAACTTACCTTTTGGGAACTGAAGATACAGCTCAGAGGTGAGTGCTTACCAACAGCATGATGCCCTAGGTTCGATTCCTAACACTAGGGGAAAAAAAAAAACAAACCCTTGCTGTCTGTGCTCTCAAAGCTCTAATCAATCGTTAAAAATTAGATTTAAGCCAGATGTGGTGGCACATACCTGTAATCCCAGCATTTGGGAGGCTGAGGCAGAAGGATTGCCATGATTTCAAAGTCAGCCTGGATTACACAGCAAGACTCTCTCTCTCAAAAATAAATGTTAGATTTCAAAATTCACTTCGGTTATTTTCTATTTTCAATTATTTTCCAACCTCCTTCTGTTTTTATTTTTTGCTTTCATTTTAGGAGAGAGCAGTTTTTCATTATGAAGCATAGCTTCATAAGAGAACAAGCTCAGAGAATTTGACTTGTGGTTAATATCAGAGGTTGACTACTTGGGTATTCAGAAGCATCGTAATTTGCTGCATGTGTTGAGCACAAAATGCATGTTGTCATCTTCTTTCGATAGATGTTACATGAAATGTTATGTGCAAACTGAAGCCGTGTTTAGCAACAGCAATGACAAAGATGTAGGAGTTGGGTACTTGGCCTATAGGAGGCTTTTCATAGCTCAACATTTAGAGTGGTCTTGGGGCACCAGCTCATCCATGGGTGGAAGATGCCTTCATGTGCCACCTCCACCACGAGGACTGTCCCACCACCAGCTGAGGAGAAAGACTTCCTCCTCTGGGACCCTGGCGCACTCAGAGCATCCCTCCTAGGGTGGCTCTGCTCAGCTCTCAGGGTCAAATGGAAAGGAACTTCAGGGCTGCTTCCTAGGAGATATGTCTCGGGCAAAAGGGAAATGCACAGCTTTGCAGAGTCCTGCCGTGCATCACCGTGTCCAGAGCCGCTGTGAGCCCCTCCAGACGCAGCCTTTGTGCAGGTTAAATAACGTGCCTTCTGGGGGGTATGGTTGCAGCCCTGCTGTTCGTTGTTGGGAGGTACTGGTTCTGGGCACAGCCTGGCAACACGAAGTAATGCCTGCCTCACGCACACACTTGCTGGCCTCCTCCTGGCAGCCGTGCCTGCTCCCGGCCTCCCCGGACAGCGCAGCGCTGTGGCTCCATCCCAGCCTTTCCTCTGGACCACCTCGGTGCCCTGGCTTTACTGCTGCCCCCTCCTGGCCCACCCTTCCTGTCACGGTGTTCCGAGAGTCACCCACCGGCCTTCAGAAACTGCCTGTTGGGACTGGCCTCTGCGTTCTGCAGATGTGCACTGACTAGGGATTTCATTTCTCCAAACTTGCCTATCACAGTCCTGCCCTTGATTTGTGCATGATTCGAGATTTTTCTCTGCTCTGTCTCCCATTAGCATCTGACCCACAGGGAAGAAACATAATCATTGCTCGTATTTTTCCATAGTACACATAAAGCACTTCCTGTTTATATTACCAAAGGTTATTCACTTTTTTTTTTTTTTTTTGTACTGGGAATCTAACTCATGACCTC
Organism: Dinomys branickii; assembly: GCA_004027595.1. Classification (NCBI taxonomy): domain Eukaryota; kingdom Metazoa; phylum Chordata; class Mammalia; order Rodentia; family Dinomyidae; genus Dinomys; species Dinomys branickii. Next base: position 6,370 of record PVLD010008855.1, on the reverse strand, counting down.
AGGCTTGCCAGGCAAGTGCTTATGCCCCTGAGCTATATCCCCGGCTCAACCAAAGGCTGACTAAGCCATACAGACCCGAAAGCGAGGATGGATGTAACCATAGACAGGCGTGAAAAGGCTCAGAAACAACCATAACACAGAGAGGTACATGTCTGAGACTGACTTGACTTTTCATGTCGATGGCACCTTGAGAAATAACAGCCCGGTTGAGAAGTCAGCAGCAGAATATTAAAATCTTAGGGCTATATTTCACTGACGTCTTTCCATGGCCACAAGTACGGCACCAACAGCAAACTTCAATCAGTCCTGTCTGCAAATTAAAATCAACAGGGGAGAGCTTTGAAAAATAGCCTTGCTGAGTTCATTGTTGTGCTTTTGCAACTTGGAGAGTTTTGTTTTGTTTAAAAACTGCTCTGCTGAGGCATCTAGAGTGATGATAATATTCTGTGTGATGACGTTTTACAGGAACATTCACATGCAGAAACGTTGATTAAACAGTGTATTACATGGCTGTGACACTTTTTTGTGAACACTTCAGTGAGTTTCACACTTGCCTGTACCCTGAAAATACCCACACTTCAGTCCCACACCAGATCAATCATCAGATTCTCTGGCCTTGAGAAACTTTATTCTTATTTTTTCTAGTTTAAGGGTGATTGACAAATAAAAATTGTGTATGTTCAATGTGCACACCTCAGTGTTTAGATCTATGCATCCCTTGTGAAATAATGACAGTATCAGGCTAATTAACATATCTATCACCTCCCATGCTTGTCTTTCCATGTGTGTGGTGGCAGGTGAATTTTGAGTACATAATGTGTTATTATTAACTGTAGTCACTGTCAGACACTACGTCCACAGAACTTACCATCTTGTAACTGACAGAGTTTAAATTCTTTGAGCCATATCTTCCCATTTCCCCCTGGACCTCAGCTGCTGGTAACCACCCTTCTTCTCTTTGCTTCTATGACTTTGATTTCTTTTAGATGCCACATGTGAGATGAGCATTTATCCTGTCTCAGACATGTTTAATTTAGTGTAATGTGCTCCAGTTTTGTCCTTGTTGTTGCAGTGGCAGAATTTACTTCTTTTTTTAAGGCCAAAGTATCTAGAATTTTGAAGTTCTACAGTTCTACACTTTCAGGTCTTAGACTGAAGTCTTGTCTTTGTTTTGAGCTAGTTTTTGTGTGTGGTACAAGAGAAGATACTGTACTTATTTCGTACTTTTGCATGTGGACAGAGATTGCCCTTATTTCCACTGTGTATCCTTGCTGCCTCTGTGCAGGATCAGTTGGCTGTGGTGTTGGTCCGCTCTCCTGTTGCTGGGACATAACACCTGACACTCCCAACTTAAAGGAGAGATTTATTTTGGCTCCATGTCTGTTTTGGCTCCTGGTTTTAGTGGTTCAGTCCATGGTCAGCTGACTCAAAGGCAGAGACAGCATCACAAAAGAGCATGACAGAAGACTGCCTGCCTCCAGCTAGGTCCCCTCCAAGTAACCCATTCTGCTGTGAACTCATCAGTTAACCCATGGATGAGGTTAGTGCCCTAACCATCTAATCCTCCCTTCCAGAGCTTCTTAATCCAGTCAAATTGACAATTAAGATTAACTTGCATAACTTAGATGTTGAATTTTTTTCTCTGTTCTATTCATTAGTCAATATCTGTGCTTTTTCCAGTACCATACTGTTTAGATTACTATAATTTGTAATATAATTTGAAATCAGGAAATGGGATACCTCCAACTTTGTTTAAGATTGCTTAAAATCTTCAGGATTTTTTGTAATTCCACAGATTTTAGAATGTTTTTCTATTTCTGTGAAAACAATGACATTGGGATTTTAATTGACTCTGAAATTGCGTTGACTCTGTAGATCACCTTGAGTAGCATCAACATTTTCACAATACTAATCCTCTAGTCCGTAAATAGAAAGGATCTTTCTATTGATTTGTCTCTTCTTCAGTTTCTTTCACCAGTGTTCATGCTATTGTAAATTAAATTATTTTCTTAATTTCTTGTTGGTGTTGCGAAGTCTTCTTTGAAGTCCCACTGGAGCAGGAAGGAAGAAGGACAGCAAACCCAGAGGAAATGCCCTGGCCTCAAACACTGGTGCCCACGATGGCTGAGGCCAAGTGTTTGGGCAAGCGTGGCTCTCCCTGAGCTGAAAAAGGGTCTCAGACCAAGGCTTCTGACCCACATTGGGAAGTGGCTATCAGTATACAGAAAAATAAGCAAATTTTAAAAACTTAATTATTACAATTTTAAGTGTATATATTTATGAAGTACAATGTTTTAATTCAATACATACGTACAATGGGTGATTGAAAAATACAGTGAATGTTTAAATTTCCTAAAAATTTTATTACAGTAAAAGATGCATTGCCATGAATCCTCCTCAAAATATTCCCTCTTACTTCAAATACACTTATCCCACCAAAAAGCAGTTCTGAAAGTCCTCTTTTTTTACTCTTATTTTTTATGAAATTTTTAAAAATTAATAGAATGAAAACAAATTAACAAACACACATACATTTACAAAATAACACAAGAACAATACAAGCAATACTGAATTTCAGGCAAGGTGATAGGAAATTAACAATGGTTGTTGTATTACATATTGACATCTTCAAAGTGGTTTCTCAGGCATCCAGGTTGATTACGTACATTAACTATTAGGAATCATGAAGCACTGTTAGGACAGCAAACCCAGACTCGGGTAGCAGGGAGGTTAGCGTGCCTAGGTCACTCAGAGGGCAGTTTAGTTGCTGTGAAATTAAACCTGTTCTAAGTGCACTTGTTTGGATTAACTGCATTGTAATATTATTTTTGAATGTAGTGATTAGGTATTTATGACTATATTGCTGTAATTTCTGATATCCAAATAAAATCTGCCTAAATAAGAAAAAAGGAATAGTGAAGCAGGAAAGATGCGGGTGTGTCTCTTTGACATACTGATTTCACTTCCTTCAGATGTACCCCAGCTTGGGGACAGCTGGGTCGTGTGGTGGATCTATATTTAGCCTCTTGAGGAACCTCCATACTACCCCATAGTGCTGTACTAATTAATTAACGTTCCCACTAACAATATGCAAGAGTTCCCTTTTTGCCATCCTCGCCTGCATTTCTTTTCTTTTTGTTAGTAGCCATTCTAACAGGTAAGGTGGTAGCTCTTTAACTGTGGAGCAGAACAAGCAGTATTCTCAGGAGCAGATTGTTCAGGCATGAAGCCTCCAGCCCTCTTCTCTCTGCCCACACTCCGTGGTGATCAGGACATATCAGCGTTTAATGGGTCCCCACTGCATTCTGGGGAGGGTGGGACCTGGAGCTGAGTCATCACCCCCTTTCTCCTGACCGAGGCTGTCCTGAGGTGCAGGCTGCAGAGCTGCTGCTGGGTTGCAGCTCTGTCTGCCCCGTTCAGCTCTCAGTCATCATGTTCTCTTGTGACTGCAGGCATCAGATGAGCACTTTCCCCGATATATCTCACTTAGCTAAGAGGAAGGTTTCTTTCCACAGCAGTGGCCTCTACTTAGTGTACCTGAACATTCTCAGCAGACACCACAGGGAAGCCTGCCCCACTCCTCCAGCCACAATGAGATGCCTGGGCTTCAAAACACACATATTCCTGAAGTTCCCCTAGTACCCAAGTGTCCCCACTTCCTCTGGCTCTGAGATGCATGGGGCTAATTATCTGCTCTCCTCGTGGTGAAAAGAGGGAGCAAAGTGGGAGGCAGTAGTTGTCTGGTGGAGCAAGGAACCACGAAGGATGTTAATCTTTTATGCACAAGAAGGAAGACACTACGGCTGTGGAGAGAGGAGGGCAGGAAGAGGCATTCCAAGCTCCAGCTCCAGCCCCACTGCTCCTGTGAGATCTTCCAAGCTTTTCCGCTTCCCTTGGCCACTGCGCTAGTCTGCATGGTAGCGAGGAATAAGCATAACAACCACGGTAAACACCGAGTGTACAGTTAGTGCTCAAAAGTAGCAGCCATTAGTACTACCAGGATTAGAATCCAAAGTTAGACCAGCCCTAAGTGAGCTCAGAAGCTACAGAGGAGAAAGAGAGTGAGCCCAGACCTTGCCCTAGAGGACAACAGTTCAGGTAATAAGAGGGAGCAAGGTTTCTGTGAAACCTCCATCACCTGGCACCCAACAGTGCAGAGCCCTCCCCTCATCTGTTGGTCAACGCATGACCATATCTAACTGCAAGGGAGTCTTGCAACTGTATAACAGCCTCCCATTCCAACCAGTTAGAATACAAACCAAGGTAGAGCAGATATTGTGAGATAACTAGCTATCCCTCATGCACCATCCCGCTGTTCCTCTGAAACCTTCCTTAGGAATGTTCCTTCATTTCTTAATTCAACATCTTACTGTGGTCCTTTGGGAGCCACCAGCTTATGGCTGCAAATGACAGAAAGCATCTCTGGCCAGTTCAACCAGAATAGGAATTTACCGGAAGGCTATCAGGACCCTCACTAGATGGGAAAAAGCTGGAGAATCAGGCTCAGAAAACAGCAGGGATCCGTCCCCAGATGCCCATCATCCCTCATCAGCAAACCCAAGCTTTCCTGAGGTGTGAACTCAAAGACAACATTTGTAGTTTGAGAAAATTTAGCTCAAATTATACCACTTAAACCTCCAGAGCATCAGGGAGCTTTTATATTGGTTGAGTTTTCCTCATAAGTCATGGTGTAACTTGTTTTCTCGGCAAGGTGCAGCCCTTTGCTGCACCACATGCTGTTAATAAATCATAATTACCTGAGCATGACAGTATGGACAAATTACCCTCCACCCCAATCAGGTAAAGTGCTTAGCACACACTAATGTGTATGGGGATAGGAATCAGCTCCTGTTTGAAGGCAAGTGGATGTCTTAGTCACTTTCTCATTCCTGGGACAAAATACTCAACACCCACAATTTAAGGAGAGGTTTATTTTGGCTTGTGTTTTCAGTTTATGGTTGATGATGCCTAGGCAGAAACAGCATGGTGTCAGGGCCTGACAGAGGAAAGATGCTCATATCATGGCAGCCAAGAAGCAGAGAGAGAAGAGGGGGAGGAGCTGGCAGAGAGGGAGATCCTTCCACACTACACCCCATTGACCACCTCCAGCCCTGTTCCACCTCCTAGCAGCACAGCCAGCTCTGAACCTGGCTGTGGATGAGCCCACTGATGGTGAGGGCAGCCCCCCGATCCAATCACCTTGCAAAAGCCTCAGTGCCAAACACACAGGGCTCTTGGAGGACATTCCAAATGCAAACCATAACAGAGGGCGTGTGTGGTCTGGCATGGCCTTTGTAGATTACGGACACAAAGTTGTCAGGATCCACAGCCAATGTAAATCCTCCTCAGCATTTCAGAGGGGGTCAGAATTCCTGGCCCTGAGATCATAGTCCTCCCCAAAGCAGATGTGAATCACAGCCTGACTAGATCTTGATATCTAATAAAGAGAAGAGGCATCTACCTATATCTACTGTGGATGGAGAGGTGTTGGTGTTGGGATTTTCCTTGAGAGAAATTATGATTTTCCTTGAGAGAAATTATGCATGCATTTCATAGTATAAAAATCAGTTTTAAAAAGTTTATGGCATACCAGATGCTGGTGAGGAGGCAGAGCAATTGCATTTTTATGCATTGCTAGTAGAGATACAAAACAATCTGGCCACTATAGAAAATAAATTGGGAGATCATTTGTGGTTTGGTTTGCTTGGCGTGGTTTTTGGTTTCGAGACAAGGTCTCTCTATGTAGTCCAGATCAGTCCCAAGCATGCTATATAGCCCAGTCTATCCTTGGATTCATGTTCTTCCTGCCTCTGCCTCCCAAGTGCCCAGCTTATGTTGGCAGTTTCATTAAAAACTAAACATATACCTAATATATTACCCAACAGCTGCACTCCTGGACTTCCCTCCCAAGGAAATGAAAAGTTGCATCCATATGAAACCCTGTACATGATTGTTCATCACAACTTTATTTGCAATGACCCAATACTAGAGACAAAGAAAATGTTCTATGATACAATAGAACGCTACTTGTTAATAAAAGAAACAAATGACTGTTACCATAGCTTACATGGACCTCAAGGGTATTTTGCTGAGTAAAAACTCCAATCTCAAAGGCCTTATTTATGCTTAATTCTAAAAATGATAAATATAGACAAGAACAAATTAGGGGGGGAACTCAGGAAGATGGCGACCAGGTGAGCAGCAAGGGAGCGAACCTCCTTAATAAACACCACCAGCTCGAGACAGACTTGGTGAGCGTGAATGCCGGAACCTCGGCTGGGAAGTTTAAACTGGGCGTATTTCTCTGAGATGCCGGGGGAGATGTGGTAGGGCGGACCAGGCTGCCGGGGCGAGACGTGGGAAAGTCCCA
>PVLD010008854.1:0-81062 GCA_004027595.1 Dinomys branickii | reverse complement strand
AGCATATCTAACATAGTTGTACTACTGACTTAGGTCACTTTATTGTAAGGAATAGTTGATGATTATTTGTTTGATCAATTTTGCATGTCTATATCTGTTTTCCTGAGTATACACTTCGAAGTTATCAATATGTAATGCAACAACCATTGTTGATTCCCTGTCACCTTGTCTGTAACTCAGTTTTGATTGTACTATTCTTATGCTATTTTGTGTCTGTTTGTTAATATGTTTTTGTTCTTTTACTTTTAAAATAAAAGTGAAACAAAAACAAATATCTGGAGCATAAGAGAAAGGCAGATGTCTATCACTATAAACAATCCCAGTTTTCCATTTAGAATACTGTATATTTGGAGGGCATGAATACACTTAACACACATGGAATTAGCAATAATGAATTGTCATTAATTTGTTTCTTGATTTAGGTCTGTGCTAAGAACATCTGTTAATCAGGTAACTTTATTGTCTTTTTTTGAAAACTTAACCTTTTGATGATGACCAATGCAAACATATCACAATAATATATTTGGAACAATATTCACTGGGATATCTCCCATGAGGCTATGGAGGTTAGCGGGGCTCACCATTAATGAACAAGGACTAGAGAAATGTTTCCCGGGAGCCACTTCCTTACCCACCGGGAGTCCAGTCTGACAGTTTCTCCCCACTCTAAGGGATATTTATTTAACAAACTTTTGATGATTTATGAAAATCCATTCATAATTCTTAACTCATTAATATTGAACAATGAGAGACACTGAAGTCATAACACACAAACAGTAATATATATTACATTTATAAAATCAATTTTAACAACATTTTGATGAGTTGGCAACTTTGGTGGAAGCATATTTTTAGTTTAGATTGTATTTATCTACAAGCCAAATTAAATTACAGACAAATCCTTCAAACATCCAACAACACAAAAAGAAGAACAATTTGTTGAGATCAAATATAACAACTATTTACAGACTGAAAGGGATAAATAAAAACACACACGACAATTTACTTATAAAATTAGTGTGCACTCCAATATATTTTTGACCAAACTGAATTATAATTTTTTAAAGTTTGTAATTATAAAAAGACTAGTCAGAACATTTTTTGGTAGATCAGTTAGCAGAGTTCTCTTATAAAAAAAAATTTGGAAGAAATAAAATCCTTGCGTCTATAACTAATATACTTTTAGTATTTTATTTTGTCTTAAGCATACTGGCAACTTTTGTGTCCTTTTCTTTCATGTAGATTCCAGCTTAATTAACTCCATACACTATGTCACATACTTAGACTTCTTTTCTTCTAACAGTGTTCCTGAGATCTCTCTGTAAGTCTTACTATAGCTCAGGTTAATATTATCACTTATGTAGACTTCCCTTTTTTAAAGCACTTATAGAATACTTCTGTATGACTTAACATAGCAAAGACATACCTAAAGAAATTATAAAGATTGAAACCAATCAGAAAATAGTAACAATTTCAGATAGAGGTGTATTCCTGGTTTTAATCCCTGTAGAATTTATTGGTTGCATTCTCCTAGGCATTAAAAAATTCTACAAGATTTAAATCTGACCCAGGCTTTTGTGTAGTGTGAGCTAACACTAAAGTTTTACAGAACTTGACTTTTATACCTTAGATAAGTTTTCAGTGATCTTTAAGGTTTTCCTAGCTCTAACAGCCTACTGATGCCTTTACTTTTGTTCCCTGTCTGGCTATACCCTATTCCCTTGGTCTGTGTACATGTGACCCCCCAAGCACCTGTTCTAACGATCTGATTATAATCTTTATTTATATTTTTAAAAGCCAGTTGAACCATGGCAATTTCTGTCCCACCTGTGAATCAAATCTGTATCTGATTCCTATTTTTCTGTGACTGATTAGGCCCAACCAGTTTACCACCAGCTATTGATGCTACAGACATCTGTAATTAAGAGCAGCAACCTTGCCTGCACACCTGAAAGGCTGGGAGCTGGTATGCTCCCATGCTGACCTGCACTGACAGAGGCTTAGAAAAGGCAACCTAGGACTGTCAATCAGCTCCAGGAGAGACGTGCAGTTCCTGGGTTCCCTGAGCCAGGATGTGCAGCCTGTGTTCTCTGCTGCAGCTGACATAATGTTTTGAAAAACAGGCTCTTGGGTTTCTCCCACCTCCCTTGTCCTTGTCTGGCTCCAGATTCAGCCAAGCTCCCTGGTTCCCACTCTGTGCTGCTGGCTTGCACCCACCAGCCCTGTTAAAAAACCAAGAGATCCGTAACATGTACAAAAACTTGTACCTGATCTCAGCAATCATCGTCAGTCACCTAGGCGTAACAGTTGTTCCTTTTACATTTAGGTCAGAGGTCAGCTTTTCCCAGTATAAGATCAACTATTCCTGTAGGAATTGGGATAAGAGAAACGGCAATCCATAGCTGTCAACTGACTCCAAAACAGAAGTACAGTCCCTGGGTGCCCTGAGCCAGGGTGTGCTACCTGTGTTCCCTGCTGTGGCTGACATGATGTTTTAACAAATCAGGCAGTTGAGTTCCTCCCACCTGCATTGTTCTTGCCCAGCTCCAGTCTCAGAGGTTAGGTCTTGGACAGGCTCACAAGTAAAAAGCCTATTGGTTAATATTAGATTCTGTTCAGAGCTGCTTCATAATAGTCTCCATCAGTAGAACATATTGGACCTCATGTTCACCAAAGCCAGGCTTGGTACACAGAAAGATAAACTGTGAAAGAGGCAGTCAGTGTAATTCTTAGAGCTCTGCACACATCTCAATTTCCCTTCAAGAAAACGCTGGAAAAGTATAGAATATAGTAAGGAAGGAAGTTGGAGCATTTAATGAGAACTGATCCTGTAGACTAGGAAATGAGATGTACAGACTGAGGGGATCTAGAGTGTGTCCACATGTTGCCTGTGATTTAGAGAGAAGGCCTTACTGTGGCTGAGACATTCACAATGTCCCCATATGTCCATGCAGTAAAACCTCCAGAGGGAACTCAGCTTTTAGACTTTAAAAATATGCATCACAATAGTCACCACACCACAATAGTGCACATAAATTTCTGGATGTTCTGTATCTGTAAATCATTTCTCAGTGATCAGTCTTTCCCCCATCTCTTCCCACTCCCCACCCTTATCTGCACCATATCCTCCTGAACTCTTCTGGCCCTCTTCTACTCTCAACTTCCTGAGATCAGGTTTCTTAGATTCTAAGACTGAGGAATCTTTTCAGTGAGATCTGAATATTTTGTTCAGGGGGGTATTTGGTTCACCACACATTAAAAAATGAAGAATTTTCCACCGACTATGATTTTCATGAAACACACACACACACACACACACACACACATTCCTACTAAACAATGTTTAAGCATATAAATGTCATTTTATAGTGAAATATAATTAAATTTGGCAACCTCAGAACCTAATGACTTTCATACCAGCAATTTCCAAAGTGTATGGGAATGGTAATGATGGGAAGATTTGAAACCTCAAAGAATATTACTGTATGCATTATTTTGCAGAACCACTCTTTAGCTAGATGAAAACCTTACATATTAGATGTACCATGTAACTTAAAAATATGGTGAATGTTTACACTTTTAAAAATTGTTACATGAAAACTCACATTGCCATTGATCCCCTTCAGAATACACTTCATTTTGAGCGCAATTATCATTCTTGCTACTTTCTTAAGAAGCATTTTTGGAAGTTCTCTTTCGTGTCTTTAGCTCCATTTTCTGGCCCCCTCAAGGTCCCCTTTCCTGGTGACTTTGATCTTGGAGATGAGCCAGAGGTTGCACAGTGCCAGATCCATTGTATGACACTATACAGCAGATTCCTTGCATTTTATCACACTTAATAGAGACACTCAGGGAAGAGAACTTCCAGAACTGTTTCAGGACCAAGAGCCAAGGGATAAGTGAACCATGGGACAATAATCACAGGATGACTGGCAAAGTATCTTTTATTGTAATAAATTATTCTTGAATTTAAATTGTTACCATATACTCTGATCATTCCTTGTATACATATTGGCCTTCCTCCGGTGATCACTCTTTCCTTCCCACTGCTTAGGATACGCACGGGAGCTCCTTCATCCCTTCCATGAATCCTCTAGAGGAGAAACATGGCCAATTTTCCCCATTTGATTCCTAGCAAAATTATTTAAGGGAGCAAAAATAAACTTAGTCTAGTCTTCACCATGTAGATAGCATCTCCCCTATGCTTCCAGTCTTCTGTGATTAGAAAGGAAAGCACTGCAACACAATTTTAATGGTTTTCACATTACAAGAGTTTGTTTTGACTTCAGGCATGTATATTCAATGCCCATATATTTAGTTTCTAAATCTTTGTGTAGCCCAAGTATTAAAATATATTATGTATAAAAGGTCACATAAAAAAGCAGAGGGGTTGGAGGAGACAAATTTTCTAAAGTTTTTTTGACAGTAAACTCAAAATATAGGAAAATCTAAAACCTTCCATGATTTTAATGTAAAACTAGGAAATATCTCAAGAAGATCAATGCCTTTCATCCTGAACGCCTATTTTTGTATTGCATAAATATAATTTGACCTCATAGCTGAAAATAGCTTTTGTTTAAAAGTTTTCTAATTTAACTTAACAAATTTGAAAATAACCAGAGTTGTTCAGAATTTCAAGTAAACTACTACACGTCTTTGACTGAGTAGCATCTGAGAAGGTTTTGTATCATATACTCTATGAAAGTCATGGTAAAATATTCTAGTCTGTTATTTTAGAGCATAAAACATGAATTATAAAATCTTTACCAGATACTATACTAGTAAAATAATAGTATAGGCTGTAATGTTAATATATTAATATAGATTATAGTAAACTTTTTGAAATAAAATAGTTTCACTTGTAGAAAAATGAATTTAAGATTTTTGTACAAATCTGTTCACAGCATTCAATATCTTTAATTGATTTATTATATGATTCAGTATAAAAAGAGGATTTATATCTTATTGCTACCTATGTTTTAGTACTAAATATTTTTTTGGAATTTTCTCTGTGAACATGTGGAAGAAAAACTAACTCACCAAAAGGTCACAAATTTTATGTAATAGCTACAACAATCAGTTATTTTTAATTTTTAAAATTAAGTTCTTATGTTTTCTTTTTGAAAGTTGGATTCTTCAATTCTCTCATAACAAAAGAGGTTAATAGCGATTCCCATTTGTGTGTTCTCTTATTCAACTTCAGAACTGGTAAACTCAAGTTGTTTTTCTTTTTCTCACCTTAGTGGATACTATGACCCTGCCGCATGCGTACCCCACTCAGACATTCAGGGTCTTCTTTTCTCTTCTTCCATTTACCGAACTATTTTGAATGGATACGTAAATAATTATTCAAGCAAAGCATAAGTAAAACTTAAGCACTAGAAATGTCATTAGTCATTAGGACATTAGAGAAAGTTTCATTTGAAGAAATTTTAGGTGACTGCTTGGTTTAGTCATATGCAATGGTATCCTGGCTTATACACTTAGTTTGTTTTATTTTGGGGAAGATGCCTGTATTTGTGTTACTGTGAGGAAGATGACCAGGGTCACATTCGTCAACTGATGCAGCGTTTCTAGGTTTTTTTTTTTTTTTTTTTTTTTTTTGCGGTACTGGGGATCGAACTCAGGACCCTGCACTTGCTAGGCAAGCGCTTATTCCACTAAGCTATATCCCCAGCCCCATGCAGCGTTTCTAAATGGGAGCAAAATCTTGCTGAAGGTTTTTGTTTGTGAACAGAATTATCTGCAACAGAAGAGCTTGTGAACTGAGGCATAATCTTCTATGGTACTTTATTGCTCAAATCTTATCCAAAGTACTTTATTAAAATTTCAAAAATCTTTAAAAGCGAAACATCTGATTTTCCTATGGGTAAACATCTCTCATAGTCATCTCTACGGCTACAAATATTCATTGCACACTTTTAAATAACTGCAAGAACTTCTGAATCTGAGCAGGTCATTTTCAGTGTTCTAAAAGGTCTCTCTAATGGAAGCACCTATGGACTCTGGTTTCTCTGTTCCTTCCATGAAGTTAGGCTTAATTTTCTATTATGATTTTATTAATTTATTTTATTCATGGAATGTCTAAATTCATAAAGCCTGTGATATTTGATTTATTTATATTTAAAACATATATATCATAATTAATGGTTCTGGTAAAATATAAGAAGAAAAAACATATATTATGTAGATATGATCAAAGCAAATCAGCCTTTTGGCCAATGCACTTAAAGCATGCATTCTCGGGCCTCTGGGTTCCATCCTGAAGCATTTGAACATGAATTTGTCAGGGGAAAGCAATCTAGCTGGGAATAAAAGAAGCCTGGAGTCACTTATTGCCCGTTTGAACACATTTTAGAAATTTGCCCTTCTGTTCTTGATAGCTCAATCTGTTTTCCTCCATGAAGACATATTACCTTAGAAATTTACTCATGAAGCATCTTTAAAAGAGGAAGGTGAGATTTATATTAAAAGGGGCTGAATGATGAAGGAAACAAATAGCTAGATGTCATTTTTTAAAATTACTTTTCTCTTTCCCTTTTTCATTTGCAGTTTTTCTATATGCCAAGTCTTGATCAAAAGCTGTCAGATGATGTTGTCATAAATTTTGGGGAATAAATTTAATCTTTTCAGTCTCTGCTCTTCAGTATATATTTTTACTTGAGGGCTAGATTTGTTCTCTATAATTTCTTCTTTATAAAGACTTCTTAGAATGCAAAAGTATGGAAAATTGTGATTTAAATGGAATGTAATCTTCTAAATTCTTTCAAGGCAGTACCTGGTTCATTACATCCCATTTAATATCAACATTTGGATGGCAGTTTCAACAAGTAAGAAAAGTTAGGTAGGTACTTAAAGCTAAAATATCCAACTGTAATTTATTTGGCCAAGATAGCTCGAGATCTAGGGAACAGAGGCAAAATACATTTGAGCAAAATAGCCAAAGAAGCAGAGGAAAAGATTTTCTTGAAACAGCGTTTTAAATCAATCAGGTAAAAATAGTAACTGAGCAAATGATACTATACTGACTTAATCATCAATGATGCCATCAACTGAAACACATTTTGAAGCTAAGAAATTTAAACATTCATATTTTTCATCATCTGCTTTATTCCATTTTCCGTGAAAATACAAGTGGGCAGAGCTGCGACCAGGTTATACCTGTAAACCGTATTGAGTTTTCCACCAAAAATAAAGATAGAAAATTCCAGTAAATTTGGAACAAACAATCTGAAATCAAGAGCAGAAATTTTGAGTGAATTAAAGGAGAAAATCCAAACAATCTGACTTTAATCAATATTTCCAAAACTAGTCTTAAAAATCAACTAAATACTTTCAAAATGCAATTTAGGTTTTTAAAGTAATAAAAATTTAATCACTAAATTAACATTCTAAAGCTTTTTCGCATCTGTTGCAGCAAGTGGAAGTCTAAGACTTGAAATTAAAGTTGGAAACTACAAATGGAAACTACATGAGTTAAAGGTGAAACAAGCAAAATGAATGGCTCTATACCAGGGATATGTGAGGGGGAGGAGATCACTGTGGCTCGCTAGAGCAGCAAAGTGCAGAAGGTGCTTGGGGGAGGTGTACCAGGAAACACAGATTATCAGAAATAAGGTGAACAGAGACCCAAACACAGGAAGCAACTTGCAGGAGATGCCCTCCTATTGGACTCCAGAATTGGGCTGTTTGGCGAGAATAAGCATTTGCACCCCCTGGACTTTAGCGCTGCTCACACTCCAGATCTAGTGAGCATACCATTTTGGGAAAAGATGTACTGCCCACAAGGAGGAAGCCAAGTCCTGCAGGGGCCACAGGGCATCTAGGAACTGTCCAGGAGAACAACCACTCTCTGCGCTCACCTGTTCCCATTCCCTCTCTCTGTGGAAGAAGCCCATGAGCAAGGGATTTGCAAGTCAGAACACTGAAGAAGGTGAAAATTAGAGACTCACTTAGATGGCAGTGGCTGAGTTAGGATTTGTGTATATGTGGTTTTTTTCTCTCTTCTGTCTGATTCTCCAGCCATCTAGTATATATGGGAAGTATTTGTGCTTCAACAACAGAAACACCGAAACAATACCCAGGATTTGGAGGCAGACTTATTTTATACTGATGGGCACTGACAGGGAGCCAATTGTCCCTCAAGATAACAGTTTGAAAGGCCCTGGGAGGGAAGTTTTTATAGGGTTGCAAAGGGAAAGTGCAGAGTAGAATACTTGGCTGTCTTTGATTGAGTCCTACAATATGCATCTCAGGGCCAGCTGTTTCTAGGACACAGCAGTAACTGCAACTGTCACAGGAACTATTAGCAGGCAACTAACAGACTGCCTGGGGCATTTTCTGCTACCTTCGTATGTGTAAAATGGAGAACAAGAACTAGTTAGTGTTCTAGTTTGGATAGTATCTTTCATGTCTATGTCAGGTTAATTCCCACCAAAAGTTCTGTACAGAAGATTCAAACTCAAACTTTCTATCAGCATCTTAATTAGTTTTGACATTTTTACAGCTTCCCTCAATTTCCAATTACTTCTTTTTCCTCTCTCTTGGTCATAAAAGAACCTCCCTAAACTACTTTCTCTCACCTTCAATTCCAGCTATAAAAAACAGTAGAAGTAGTATCTTATGCCTTTTCTTTCTTTCATTTATTTTCTTACTCTTCTTTCTATTTTCTTCCATCTTCTTTACAATCCAGCCTACTTTTTATCAGTACAACATCACAGCCATTCTGTGTTATAAAAAAAGGTTAAACTTGTTAAAATAAGCTTTAATTTATGTGATTAATACATGGTTGGTTATGTAAATGCTGATATAACTGTAGTGGTTCTCTCCTTGCGGACACATGAGGCTTTGGGGGACACCTAAATATAAACCATAATGAGGCCTTACCAAGACCTGGGCTTCATGGGCAGTAAGTCACAAAGGAGAGTTTGTTATCTTCCCCGTTTTGCACTACATTCTTACCAAGCCATGTTTTCATTTAGCAGTCAGAGATTTGATCTTTCTGTATTTTACTGAATATTCTCTGTCTTTATGTTTCTTCTGCCATTTCTCTGGCAGTAGGACAGACTTGGGTAACAACATGCCTCATACAAAAATGCAGGACTTCCTCTGACACTGAAGATGACTTATGTGACTGCTGCTCTAAAAGCTGGAAGGATGGGTCCCATGGAGGGAGTCCGGCCTGGCCCCACTAGCACGCTCTTGGAAGGGAATACCAAGTCCGCTCTGTCTCAGTTTCCTTTCTGGTTTGATGCCCCGCTGGTGAGGACTCTTAATATTCTCTGTCGCAGTCTTTTGAGACCGACGAGAATCATGGTGCTTGGGCAAAGTACTCCATTAACTTACGGCAAGTGTCATGAGGATAAACTTGTGCTGCTAAGGACTATTAATGCCAACTTTCTCTAGCTGCTTTTTCCCCTTCTCTTTCCCCTTGTGTTTTACCAAAAACTAGAGAGCCACGCAGAAACACATGTTTGTCTTTCTGCCCTTTGTTAGGGTTGGAAACTAGGGAATAGTTCTACTCCTTTTTTCCTCCCCCATTCAGCAATGCTGCTTTGACTGGGAGGACTGACTGGTTTTTAAGGTGGAGCTATCCCAGCACAGCTCTTACTAGAACTGAGAGCAGCTTTTAGAGATCTGTGCCAGTTGAGGGCAGTTTTAGGCAGAATAGACATTAAGGAAAGTTAGGAACTGCTTCTCTCTTGCCATGATTTTTCTCTGGAGAGCATATCAGCAGGCGGACCAATGTTAACTGGGGGCTGGAATTTCTGTCACCATGAGTATAAGAAGACATTGGAAAGGGTGGCTTCTACAGGGCCCGTATGAGGAGACATCCCAGCCCGACCACCTTTGCAAGCAACTACAGTTGCTGCCACTGGTCCTGGAAGGATTTGAGCAGAGTGATGCCTCAAGCTCTTGGTTGAAATAAGTAGGTGAAAGGAATGACCATCTCTGCTTGATTTCAGAATGGGAAATACAAACTCCGGCATCCTTCACACCTTTGAGTTGTATACTAACTCACTGGAACTCAATTTATTATAGACAGCTAAGTTAGATAGAAATCAATATGCAGACAGAGAGGGACTGCACTTTCAAGAAAGTTATCAGAAAAATAAAGACATCAGATTTGTGGCTGGAGGTGCATCTGAAGAAGATAGGCCTCAAGATAAATGCAATGGGCATACCTACATGCCTTCCAGGAGGGCTAGACAATAACTTGAGATTTCACCTACATGCCTTCCAGATGGGCTAGATGATAACTTGAGATTTCACTGTGATGGGCACCACCTTGCCCAGTAAAGTCCAGATAGATATCAGTTACCCATGTGAGTGACCAGAACATCTGGACCCAACCCTCCTCAAAATGCCTTTGTTCTTCCCATATACCCCTGCTACATGATCTGGTTCTCTACTTGATTAATATTAGCTAAAGTTTTATAATTGTAATCTTATTGGTTTATTATAGTTTGCCCCACCTTATACTTGCCTCATGATTTTGTACACAATTTATGATTTTGGTGTATAAAACAGTCAGAGAAATTACCTCAGTAGAAACTAACTTTTGGGTCCCCTCCTGTCTCTCAGGAGCTATCTCTCAATAAATAGCCTTACTCTTTACCTCCAATTCATTCTTCCATGTTGGGTTGTATATGGCATTTTATTGAAGCAGGGAGACATAGATTCAGTGTATCTGACATCTAGCAACTTGGGAGTTATACTTCTCCTACATTAATTTGACTCCCAGAATTTAAAGAAAGATCACCTAATCTTGTTATACACAAATTATTGGATTCCTATGATCTGAAAAACCAGAAATGGTTGCCTAAGTAAGTATGAATTATGAAATCACTCTTTAATTAGACTAGTTTTGTAAGAGAGAAGGAAAATGATCAGATGGTTTCCCTGTCCAGGCATTTTTTAGTTTAAGAGATAACCTCAAACTGTTCCAACAGTGCAGGATGGAGTCTGGGTCACTTGTGTGTTAACAAAGCCCTGCTGGAACTCAGACAACTCTTGCTAAACCTTCTAGGCCATCCCCAAAACCCATACTGCTGCCTAGGCTGAAAGGAACCTCCGCAAAGGGGACTATAGCCTCTTTAGGAGGTGAGCAGGGGAGAATAGCGTGTCCTCCAAGTCTATGTGCCCTTTTCTTTCTTTTATTTTTTTGTACAGGCAATAGAACTTAGGACCTTGCATTTTCCAGGCAGGTGCTGTGTCACTGAACTATATGTCCAGCCCTATGCCCTTTCTTTGACAGACTTAAGGGAAATATAACAGATTTAGGAAGTTTTCAGATGATTCTTATAAGTATATAGAGAGATTTCAAAGTTTAGCTCTATCTTTTGATCTAGCTTGAAAAGATATTATGCTCCTTTTAAATCAAACACTAACCACGGGTAAGAAGCAAGCAATTTTACATGCACCAAAGGTTTTTAGAGATGACAACCTGATGTACAACCATCAGAAGAATAACTGGAAAACCTGTAGCTAGATATTTCTTACAGCCCTTTCACTGTATTTGGGATAACTTTTCATTCTTGTTTGCCTTTCTAATTATCCCAGAAAGCCCAACCTCCCTGCTTCAATGAAATACCATATACAACCCCAACACTATCATTTTCCTGTATTCAAAACCAATGCTCAGTCTTCCCCCAATGAAGACAGAGGTTAACCCAGAAGTCTGTGTGGCTCAGGGGAGAAGAGGGCAGGTAGTGCAGGCAAAGCCTGCATTCATTCATCAAAAAAAAAAGCTGACCTCTTTTTTTAAGAAAAGCGACGTCCATTGAGGCCGGCAACTAAAAGGGATAACTGTTCATAGTCAACAACTGAGAGACAGCAGATCTCAAATCTTGTAGTAAGTCCTTGCAGTTCCTAATCTGGGTGTTCAAAGCCCAATGGAGAGTGGTTTAATCTCTGACTAATAAGGCAGGCAGCAATATTATATTGCCTTGTAGTCATTAACTCTACTCTCTTCTATTTCAGATTTCTGAAGTTGCAGTATGACTTACAGTTTTAGAATTAAAAGATGCCTTCTAAAAAATTCCAATCCACCTTGATTAACAATTTCTTTTTTCATTTGACAATACATCTGATCAACTACTCAGTTAATATTGTTATCTCGGGTTTAGAGATAGTCTTCAATAATTTGGAAAAACCCTCTCTCAAGATGTGTCCCACTGTAATTACCCCCAGATGGTATCGTCCTATTTCCCTCTTCTGAGGAACTCACAAGCCAAGGCATTCAAGCCCTACTGCACTTTTCAGCTGAGAAGATATGAAAAGTTTCTTAATCTGAGGCACAACTCTGTAGATCCTCTGCAAAATACTTTGGTTTAGTCTCTTCAAGGGACCCCAAAGTTTAGGGGAGGAGCACATGAAACCAGTTGCTTCCTTTCCCCTTTGTCCTTAAAACAACAGGATATTCTTAAGCATCACTGGCTCTTGTCACCTTTGGGTTCCAGGTAATGGTGAGTGTCTTGGTTACTTTTCTCTCATTGCTGAGACAAAATACCCAATGCCCAAAATGAAGGAAGGAAAGGTTTATTTAGCTTACAGTTTGTGGAGGTTTCAGTCCATACTTGACTGGCTCAGAGGCAGAGTGTCACATGGCAGAAGGCAACAGTTCATGGCAGCAGAGCACAGCAAAAACAACCAGAGCAAAAGGAAAGAATGGCTGCAAGCAGCCTCTTTTTCTCCCTTACATTGTAAACAGCCTACCCCCACCCATGGGGCATGTAGCTCTCACACAGTCTCCATGCCCTCCTTTTCACAGCCTCAGTATGTGTACAAAGTAAGCACTCTGGCTTCCTGCTGAATCACTCAGCCAAATCTCTAGACTCCCCAAGTTGACACAATGTATCAACCATAACAGTGAGATAGCAAGTTCTCTTTATAAGTTAGTTAAAGAAATTCCAGAGCCTAACACTCATATTCTAAATTGAGACCAAGATCTTTTGGTCTCTATTGATTTGAGAACACAGTGGGATTGTATGCTTTTCAATACATTAAACAAGAACTCCTACATTCTCTTGCATTGAGCCTTCCCTAGAACGCTTTCACTTACATTTCTCTGAGTGGATGGATTGGCCCTGAGACTAAGGCTTTGCATAATGACTTTATCTCACAGGGCTGTCCTCCAACAATATAGACAGAACCTACAATGTTTTGTATTCTTACTTATTCTGTTGTAAGGTATGTCATCCCGAACTCAAATAAAAACAAAATAGACTAATTCTGAAGTCTTTAAAAAAAATCCAGTGAGAAAGGTTCTACAGCATAGGGTCTTAGAACCTCAATATAGATATATTTATGTTAAGTCATTTAAGCATGGGGTCTTTTTGTATATTTTGATCTCTTATATTTCAGACTTGTGAACTGTAGTTACAGTTATTTTCCAAAACTAAGATTAGCATAGCTATGGTTAGGGTGTAATAATATGACTAGGTGGTAATGGAATAAAATGAGGACATTCAGAAACAATTATAATAATGAGAGGCTTGTATCATAATTGTTACATACTTCACACAGTGATCATATATACTTTCATGCATAAAATGCTGTTTATCTGCTAAGAAAAATAACTGCCTCCAGAATAACATATATTTAATTTTAATACCAACTCTAGAAACATCTGTAAAAAGCAGGGTGTGAGACACAATCCCATTTATTCTGTACTTTTCCATTTTTATTTAATGAGACCATGAGCTTGGTTTTCTCTTCCAAATAAAGGAACACTTTCTTGCTCACAGTTTTGTTTACTTTTCCAGCTCACATAATAATGTAGTCCATCACATTTGGTAGGAAAACTACTATTAGTGGCTTTTCAGTGATCCTTCTCCAAAACAAACCTTAAAATTAAGCAACGCAGTAAATTTGGGAGACCTGTTGTTTAGATGATTATTGTCACTGATAAACTGTTCATTGTTCAAGTGCGGTTAATCTCTTCCAAGGTAGACAGTGCTGCATGTCTGATCCTTCCTTCTTCACTGCCATATGAAGTTGATAAACCTTAGCTGCCTTGCCAAGGCTGAGGGGCTGTGTGAGCAGACTGTAGGTATCTATGTCACTCCTCATGGTGGCTATCCATTTCCTGGGTGCAGTGGAAATGATGTGCAGGTACCTTTGAAACCACACAAAAGTATTCCAGAACATTAAGTAATTCTCCAGACATGAGAAAGTCAGATTTCTAAGTCCCAAAAATAGAGAAAGGGGAAAAATATGAACAGCAACAGAACAAAAAATGAGGAAAATATGAATATTCTTAATTTATATTTAGTCACCATACCTCACTTAGTGTTGTAGCCAAGGTTTACAAGAGAAAATATTTAATACAGGACACATATTTTATAGGGTATTTTTATAATATTCACCCAAAGAGTCAAATACGAAAGAGTGCAAGAGATCTGTCTACACACTAGAGACCCAAAGAATCCAGCTGAGGGCCTTGATACCATGGTACTGTCCCAAACAAGTCCAGCTAAAGACCTAGAGCCCACAGCAATCTCTTGCATGCATCCAACTAAAGGCTTAGCTCCCACAACAATGTCTGATGCAAGAAGTCTGTATCAAGAATTTTCACTAGGAAGTCCCAAAGGTCAGCGATGGTAGCTAGACAATCCTCAAGTGGGCCTTCAACACCTAGCACCACATTGATTCAGTTTAGCTGGGTGCTATGAGTTGACCATTAGCTAGTCCAGCCACTTAAATTTTTTTGGTAAGCAAAAGAAATGTGCATTCTTATAATTGACAGATATGAATGCTTTTTCTAGAAACAGTTTGAACAACTCTTTAGAAAATACAAGGCCAGGCATGCTGATGCATGCCTATAATCCCAGTACTCTGGAGGATGAAGCAAGAGTATTGTCAGAATTTGAGGCCAGTATGGGCTGCATAGTGTGTTCAAGCCTAGATTGAAATACACAGCAAGACCTGGTCTTAAAAAACAAAAACAAATCATATCACAATTGAGACAAGATCACAATTAAGACACAATTCAGATCACAACTGAGACAAGATGTGAATTGGAATAGTTTAATTTAATAAGCTATATATACATTTTACATTTACTATAATCACCACAGCCATCATGCCGGTAGATCACCACAGTTTTAGGTTGACCTCTATTGATTTGAGAACGCAGTGGGATAGTGAAACTTTACCAAGATCTAATCTCTTTTTCCCTAGAATTATGTGATTTATATTCACCAAAAGACATTTTCTTTAATTATATCTTCACTTAATATTTCTTCAAATTCTAGGACCTGAAGCCGGAGGCAAGAGGATCCTCATGAGTCTGAAGTAAAGGCCAGTCTACACTATATAGTTGAGTTTGAGAACTTGTCTCAAAAAATAATATAAAACAAAACAACCTCCGTAAGCTATAAACAATGACATAAATCAATAAGCCAAAAATGAAGTTAAATGCCTTTAAATTCAATAGGTTAAAATGAGATTAATCTCATATTTTTCTCAGAATATTTCTACTGCTATTTTACATTCTCTACCTTGAGCACAAACACATGGTCATTCATCCCCAAAATTCATTTATATTTGAAGTATTCCTAATTTTTCCCTGATATCAGAGGGGCATCCTCCAGTGTAATCAGTTCTTCCTTTCTTGTCCTCTCACCATCAATATTCTTACTATTTCTAACTCAGGCATTTATCTTATCTCTAAATTATTGCTGTTAGCTGCTGACTTTCATTTCTATAGCTGCTACTAATAGTTTTTATTGAATCTTAGATCTTTCTTTGTTTCATGTAATTCTGCCTTATGGTTCTTGATTATTTCTCCACAATAATAATAATTTGAGTTTGACCATCAAAGTTCTATAATTGGGGCTCTTTATCACTACCCTAAATTAGACTACACCTCTTCTCTTGGAACAGTGAAAATAAAAGTAATCTGTCCTTCCCACCTCTAAAGAAATACAAGGCATGGCTTCACATGGCAATTTATCTGTAAGTATTCCCCAAGGCTGAGAGGACACTTTGCTAAAGAAACAGCTCACTCTGAAACAGTGGCCATCCTGGTGTCAGGAGCTAACATGGTGAGTCTTCCTCATCCTCCCCTACCTT
Source organism: Dinomys branickii (assembly GCA_004027595.1). Classification (NCBI taxonomy): domain Eukaryota; kingdom Metazoa; phylum Chordata; class Mammalia; order Rodentia; family Dinomyidae; genus Dinomys; species Dinomys branickii. The sequence continues at coordinate 64,985 of PVLD010008854.1, read as the reverse complement.
CCATATGGTCTCACTCCAAATCTTTGAGATTGCTCCTTCCTGAGAATGCTTAACACTGATCCATAGTTTTGGCTAACTTGCCATGTAACCTAGGTTTCAGAGGTTAATTAGAGATTTTCTTTATTGAATTCCAGTATTTAAAACCTAACTGCAGATCAAAATCAGTGTCATACTGAAGTACACATTCTCCTTCTCGTCCGTCTTTATGTAGCTCCCAAGTGTAGCTCCAGGACTCCATTGTTCAGTAGTGGTTTTCCTCTTTATGTTCAATTCTCTAAGTTCTGTTTTGATCCTACAAATACTTTATTTTTTCTAAAATTCTGTCCTTGGAAGTGAATGCATTGCTCTTCAGATTAATGTCTCCAACAAGAGCCCCTAAACATCTATTCTCATGGTTGACTCTAAGGAATTAATGTTTTTTTGCCATATGCAACATCTTTCTTCCTGAGCAGTGGATACTACCAGTTCTGTGTTCAGAGATCACATTGCAGCAAGAAATTTGTCTAGAAATAAAAATTTTACTCACTCAAAATACCACCATATTTAGATGACAGCTAAACCATTTTCTCCATGGTTGACATCACATACTCTTCTTCCACTCCATACTCCAAGACTGTACTAATAGCTTAAAATTTTAGCAAAATTTTTAACTTTGCTAAAATCTCTCACAAGTTCAGTTACAATACTGAACTTGTATTCAAGTTCATCAAATTCATTCATCTTGCATTCATCACTAAGGAAGTGATGTCTCCCTTGTTCTTTTTTCCCTCCAAAATTGCTTTATGTAATTGTGTAGATATAAATTAATGAACAGAAATTTAATCAAGACGCATGTAAAAATGTAACAGAACCTGATAACCTAGTTTCTTTTGTCTCCCCTATTCTTATCATGATTTGGGCTATGTAAGCAACAAGAAGGAAAATGAAGAGGAGTTCATCTTTATTGCAATGGGCTCAAATACACTGGTGGGTAATTGAACCGCTCATGTCTATTGGTTTATTGAAAGTAATAGTTAATGCTTAAATCTCTCTTTTACCAATTTTTCATGCTTAGATCTGGTCATCTGAGCAACTAATTTGAAGACAGCAATATGTAATATAACAACCATTGTTGAATTCCTACCATCTTGATTTAGTGAAACTGTATTGTTTCTAATTTTTTTATTATCTTTTATTCTTCTTAATTGTTTGGTCAACCTTTGCATTCTTACATCTGGTAATCTGAGCAACTTCGTTGAAGATAACAATATGTACTGTAAGAATCATTGTTAATTTCCTATCATCTTGTTTTGAAATTCTGTATCACTTTTATTGGTTCTTGTGTTTTGTTTTTATCTTTGTTATTTTGTTTACTTTTCTCTTTAAAATTAAAAAAATACACTGGTGGGGTGACTGCTTCTATCTAATTTTTATTTTGTTGCAATCATGAATGGCCATTTATGCGTGCATGTGCTTCCCCTTCGTGTGACGGATAGAGCCCTGTGCAGCAGGGCCCAGATAGGGGATCAGCAATGATGCCTACTCTGAAGTGTTCTTTGGGCCTGGCCCTGTTCCTCAACCACCTTGCTTTTCTGACTCATACCTCACACTTGTTATGGCTCATATCTAGATGTCCCTTCAAAGCCTCATGTGCTCATAGGTGGGGCTTTTTAGAGATGGCTGGATCTTGGGTGTGAATATGGATTAAGGGTGTGTGACAACTAAAATTGTTCACTGATGGGTTTAGCATACTTCTGAATGTGGATAAGGGGAAGGCTTAGCCTGGATGTGGAAGGCATCGATCTAAATAGCCTGAACAGAACTAAAGGGAAAGCAGAAGGAAGGCTCACTTGTTGCCGCCTGCTTGTAATGTCATGGACTCTTTCTCTTCCACCATCCCCTAGAGCCAGCCAGTTATTGACTAGAACTTCTACAAACTGTGAACTAAAATAAACCTTTCTTCCTTTATCTGTGGGTGACATGTATTTTGTTCCAGCAACAAGAAAAGTAACTAAGACATTTGTTCATGCAGCAAAGAAAGAGATACAAGCTCATAAGGTAAATTGATCTTTCTTCTGCAAAGTTTTCTTCTACTGGTGTGAAAAACAGAAATGTGCCATTTCTACTCTAAAGTCCTTAAAGATGCTACTCAACCAGGGAGACTCATGTCACTCTTTTTAAAGACTATGTGATAGTATGTTAGTATTGAAAGAACTTCCATATTCTTTCTAACATGCAAGCACTTCAGACAAGAATGTAATATGCTGTTTAAGGAAGCAAAAAGAACTACTGAGGAGTAAGAATTCAGGCAGTGTAATATAACTTTCTTTTTTTTTATTTAAAAAAAATAAAAGTACAAAAACATATTGACAAACAGACACCAATTAGCATAAAAAATAGTACAATCACAACTAATCTATAGACAAGGTGATACGGTCTCAACAGTGGTTATTGCTTTATCCATTGATATCTTCGAAGTGTAAATATATGAACCCATATACAGACATGCAAATTTAGTCAGACAATTAATTCTCTCAACAACAGAAAAAACACAAAAACCAAAAATCCAAAGACAAAAAACAAAACAGGCAAACAACAACAACAGCAACAACAACAACAACAACAAAACACCAATAATTGCTGCTTTGCATATTGATTTCTTCGAAGTGTGTTCAGGATAACACATACAGACATACAAGATTGATCAAATAACCCGTCATCGATTATTGCTTAGCATTAAGTGATATAATACAATAGTAGAACCATGTTAGCCCTCCTGCATATATGTATATTCATATATACATACATACATTTTTGTCTTCAAATAGTCTTTTTCTTTTTCTTTTTTTTTTTTTTTTGGCGGTACTGGGGATTGAACTCAGGACCCTGCGCTTAGCTAGGCAGGCGCTTATTCCACTGAGCTATATCCCCAGCCCATAACTTTCTAAAGTTCAGTTCAGTTCCTTTTGCAAGCTTATGAGAAGTGGATGAAAAAATTTAAAAATGAGTGAAATATAAATATCAATTCCAAAACTCAATATTTATGGCGAGTTGTTTTTATTTCATGAAAACGTGTGGAGTAAAATACTATAAGAACTGAAAAGGAAATGGTCCCAATTTAAATGACTTTCCAAAGAAGCACCTACCAGTGTGATTAATACATTTCTTTGACAGATTATTTCACTTGACTTTGTTATATAAGTCCAAACCCATACTAAGAATGACTTAACATGCACTTATTTTTTTCTCAGCACAAATGATAGCTTTTTTTCCTGAAAGAGCAAATTTAATTTTGGTCCAGGGCAATAGGACTTGGTAATCCTTCACTGTCAAAGAATTCAGATATAATTTCAGAAAATGATGACCATGTTCTCTAAGCTGCATGGCAAATAGAAATAAATGTTGCCCTTTTTTAGAATAAACATATCAATATCTGACGATGAATCCTCTGTATCTTAGAATCCTCTGTAGCTTTTGTTTTAGATGATCCTGCCAAAGAAAACCATAGGCGCAGTGCTCTTCTCCATTGCTCTAGGTAAGAATATCCCCAAGGACAGCCTTGTTGATGGCACAAAATATCTAATGCCCAAAGTTAAAGAAGGAGAAGTTTATTTAGCTCTCAGTTTGTAGCAGTTTCAGTCCATAATTAACTGACTCCAAGGAGGATGGCAGACAGGCGTCACAGGTGAGAAACAGTACACGGCAGGCAGAAGGTAGCAAACCAAGCAAGGAACTACAGCAGTTCTTTCTACCTCTTATATCTTATGCAGGCTACTAAGGGTGGATAGCACTCACACTCTTAATCCTAGGCCCTTGAGCCCAGCATTGCATGCCACGAATCAATTCCATTGTCACACCCTCCAGATCTAGCAACTTCCGAAAAAGGTCCACCTATGACTGCATGAGATTTTGGATGGACATACAGGCATAAGCCATACTATTCTATTGCTGCCCTACCAAAATTCATTCTCCAAGGGTTGTTGCCAATGTTGTAACAGTTTCAGAATTGCTGAAAAGTCCAAGTTCAAAGTCTCCTCTGAGATTTAAGACAATCTCCTAGCTGTGAGCCTAAGTACAATTGAAAAGAAATTTAAACACTTTCAATATTGAATAGCACAAGATAGAAGTATCCATTCCAAACATACAAATAAGAGGATTCAAATGGGACAAAAGCAAGCCCAAAATTCAGCAGGGTAAAGAATAAGTCCCACAGTTCCACTTACAGCATCCCCAGCAATCTGTGGCAAGTTGTGAACTCCAAAGAGCTAGGGTGGCTCTGCCTCTATGGAACTTCTAGTGATTGTAGAACCTAAGGTTTATCTCTTGGACCAGCTGTGCTCTCTCCTTGCAGTTTTCCTCAGACAATCCATGTTCCTGCTTCTCCAAACTACTAGATTTGCCACTGCACCTGTACTTTACACTCAGCTTCACACACTATCCCCTCAGGGTCACACTGCCTGGCCTCCCAAGTCTTCTTCTGAAATCTGGGTGGAAGTCTTCCTGACCCTACAACTCTTGTCTTCTGCATACACCTAAAACGAGCATAATATGGATGATGCCAAAGTCTGCCACCAACTGAAGTAGCCAGCCTTCCTTCTCTCTTGGCTGTAGTGTTCAAGTGCCTATAAACAAAAATCCCAAACTAAAACTGCCCTAGGCTGCTGCCATTCTGGAACATGGTGATCTGGTGTTCTCCTCTCAAAGCCAAGTCTTTCACTTTTGAAACTCTGAGGCTGCAAAGAGGGGAGTCCTGCTGGTTCTTACGATATCCTCAGGCTCTTTCTTCTGACCCTTCTCAGCAATTAAGTTCTCTCTTCTATCTGTATTCTACAGCTTTACCAGAGTTTCCTTTCTGACCAAACTCACAAGGTTTTAAATCATTCTGCTAGGCCTTTTGTTCTTGATTTTCCACATAAATCTGGCTAAATGCCCCCAACAGTAGCCATGTCACTGCCTCAATATTAGACTGCCTTGAAATTTCTTCTACAAGATTAATTAGTCCACTTTCATTTATTTCAATGTGAAGAAAAGTCACTAGATTTAAGCAAAATGTACACAAACTTTCTGCCAAAGCATGACACACATAACCTGGAGTCCAGAAGCCAATGCAGTCCTTCCCAGAAAGTTTCCTGACACTGTTATCTACTGGCAGCATTTTGGTCTTCTGAGCTCTTAACAGAATCTCCCATCAAGTACAGCCTAAGGCTTTGCAGAGCTGCTTTTTCAGCTGCTCCAAACCTTTCCAAACTCTTTCCCCTAGCCAGTTCCGAAGGCTACTGAATCACATGATCAGATATAGTTACAACAATTACCCCACTTCTCTGGTACTTCTCATATTCTGTCTTAGTTACTTTTCTCATTGCTCGGACAAAATACCTAACATCCAAATGTAAAGGAGGAAAGGTTTCTTTATCTCACAGTTTAAAGAGGTTTCATGCCATAGTTGGCTGGCTCTAAGGCAGATTGGCATAGCAGACAGACATCACAGAGGAGAAACAGTCCTTGGCAGGCAGAAGGTAGCAAAACAAGCAAGGGATGACCAAAGCTCTTTCTATCCCTTAGATCTTATCCTGGCTACTTAGGGCAGGTAGCGCTCACGTCCTTAATCTGAAAGTCCTTGATCTTAGCATTGCACCATGAATCAATTCTAGCATCACACGCTTTAAAAATCCCCATCTGTGACTGTACAAGGCTTTGGGGGAGCATCTAAATATAAGCCATAACAGTATCTTACGCAGAACTCCCTTCTGGCTGGAAGAGTTTTATTTCTTTGCACTTATACCTTTTACTTTCTCGTGTTTTATCTTTTAAATAAATCTGCTTGCGCCCTTCCTTCCTCATTTTCTATCTCATTCGTCACCCTTGGACATCACCCCGGCACCCTAGTAGCGTCATTACCCACAGTTTGTACCGCCTTCATTATATTCCATTTTCAACTAGCACGGCCACAACGAGGAGAGAGGTGTCTGTTACTTGAAAAAGAATTCTATTGTTCTTCCAGAAGGGGAGTATGGACTAGACTGAGAAACATCTGAATTGTAAAGAACTTAAAGCAAAATATAGCTCAAAGCAGCTGAGTTAAGAAACTGTTATATTTAGAGCTGGGCGGAAAAGAGATACAGAGCCTGTTGATACACTGACACAGCACATTGCTGATACGTTACTACAGTGAAGAGCAAACAAAGGGGCCCTTGTTGTCATATGTCACGGAGGTAGGCCACAGAAATAACTTGCCTATACTTAATTGGAAGATTTTCTGCCTCACAATTAATCACAAGGGAAAGGAGATAACTGGTTTTAAAATAATTTATCACATATCCTAGACTTCAAAGTCAAACACACCATAAGTATACTCATATAATATTTATTGAACATTTATACTGGAGATTATATTAACATAGTCTCAAGTAATTTCCAGAGTAACTCTTTAAACTAAATACGGAAATCCTCCATTAATTGGAAGATAAAAGAGCTTTAAATGAAGCCAAGGACTTGGCTCTAGAATTCCCAAAGAATATAATGAATTTATACTAGGCCAGAATTGTAACAACTTCAAACTGAGGTTCAAACCAGATAGTGATGAGAACCATGGCAATAGTGTACCTTAAAACTCATCCTAGTCAATACCTGGATAAGGGGGGCAGGGCGGGGATACTGTGGAGTAGCAAAGAGGAAATGACATGGGATATAGGTTCCGAAGAAGGATCTAGCACCATCAGTAAGTAGTCTATTATGTGCCCAATTTAGACAGTCTGAATTATAGCACTCAAATGTTACTGTTTGCTTGGGACTGGAGATTTCCTGGAATATGGCATTTTTAATGCCAATCCTAAGAAAATTCCCAGCAATTCGGGAGAGGAATCATGGATGCATAGGTTCTGGGTTTACTAGAACCGAAAAGAAGTGCTGTGGTGAAACACTGTCGTACTTAGAGACATGGTTGTTAAATTCCCAAGACTTTTGCAAGCTGTTTATTAAAGAACTTTTACTAAGTTATATTAAAGGAGTTATATTGAAATATTAATATTTAAATTCACTGCTTTTCATTTTAAATCATATTCTCTTTTTAAGATTTTGGTGCTGCTTATATTTATCTTCAATCTATATGGTAGAAATGCTGCATAATATTCTATCACACATCTGTATATTCAGTGAGTAATTTGAAATAGGAAGTAATTTGTCATCTGTTAAGAATGTTAGGGGAAAGAAAACAAGAAATAGTCTTTTTATTTACACTTTTTTTTCTCTTTAAAAATGTAACTCATGATTTTGACAAATGAGTGAAGTTCTAAACATGTCTTCATTATTATACTTTCACTTACTCATTAAATATCAATCAATTTCCATGTTGCTACGTTTTTTTCTCACTAATGCAACTATAAGTTGCAAAAAAATTTCAAGAGGTTGACAAAAATCAATTAAACAATTTAAGTGAGAGGCAGTTGTCTATATAGAATTGAACACAATGGATGTCATATAAAATTTATGTTAAGCATGTCTATATATGTATCTTTATTTAGAGATTTATAACTACATAAAGATGATTGTCAATATTTCTCAGCATACCACTGCTCACAAAGCATGAAATACACATAAAAGTCAAAAAAATCCCAGAATCCAGTAGCAAATGGATTTGAGTTTATATCTACTTGTTGCTTTTTGGAGGAATGTTCAGCCTATAGTTTTGACTAAATCCGCAATGTACGTGACATACCAAAGGAATCTTGGGGAGAAATTTCTCATAGTAAATAATTTAAAAGAAAGGCATTTTGTAAAAAGCACCTATTTCTTCTTGGGGTTGCACAGTTATGCTAGAAAATAGTATTTAACTGCCAGAAAGTTTTCGATAGTATAGTGAATTGATGCCCTAGAATAAAATATAAGCTTCTTGAAAGAATGGGTTATGATTATTTTGTTGATTGATGGATCCCAGGACACATGGTAGATATTCTCATGCATTTGGTGAATGAATAAATGATAAAACCAGTGAGTTCAATTTCACTTGCATTTCTTAATGCTAGAAATAGTGTCCTTTCCTGTTTCATGAGAGTTTTTCCCTGTGAACAGGGGTAACTGCAGCATTACTTATACCAGCCTATCACATCATTATTCGGTTAGTTTAAAGATGAGTCTCATTATGTTATCCTTGTGTACTTTAGTAAAAACTCCAGAGCTTCGGTCTGGGTTGGAAGTAGCCTGCTCTGAAAATAAAATTTCTTTGAACTTCTGTATTTACACTAAAAATCATATTGATTCTTGCATTTTTCTCTAAAGAGCATTCGATTTTATTTTACATGAAAAAAATACATCAAGACCTTTTTATGGAGGCAACAAATTAACTTTTCTTCTGTAAATATTTGACTAATGCTAGTGTCCCAAATGTAAAGTACTTTGCTCTATTGTAGCTTAGTCAGATATACGGTGGCATGTGCCCCAGGGCTTCAGTCTCCCAGCTTAGAAGTTTTACATAGCTGAGCATATAATATTTTCTGAAAAATGTATGCAGGTACTCGATATTCCAACATGAGCTTTTACATTTTATATAAAAATTAAATATTGCCCTAACATCACTGCTGAAGAGAAAGCAAAATCATTAATAAAAATACAAAATACTCTAATGAAAATTCAGTTTCTCCTTTAAGATGTTTAAGGATGATACTGAGAATTATTGTATTATTTATAATTCAGTCCATTCAGATAAATTATGATGCTTTAAAAGATCAACTTTTAAATAAAGAGCATATTTTACATTTCTGGTATGTTTACCTATATAGCAATTATGTTCTTTATACAAGTAAATTTCTTAAAATTAAAACTAAGCAGCTAAAGGAATACATTGGGATTAAATGATGACAGTAATATTTTAAAATTATTTACTAATATATTTGTAAATAACATAAAACAACATTGCCATAATGAATTTAGTAAATCTTAGTTTTTGCAATGATTTTTAAGAAATTGTACCTAAAGAGAGAAAAATGCTCATTGATGTAAGTAATCTTAATTGTTAACTGAAAATTTATTAATTCTTCAATTTGTTGTTACTATTTTAGGCTGTCATATAGGTTGAGAATTTTCACGCTATCTGGAAATACTCCCTTTTAAAATACGTTTTTGAGAGATGCTTAATTTCATTTAAGGATACCTCAAAATCATAGACCCTCACAAGGCTCAACAGTATAAAAATCCTTTCCCTTCTGATGATTCTACATACATAGTTTTAAAACTTACATTAAGATTAAATAATAAAAATATATATTTTGTCTTAAAATCCTTTTTATTTTATTTTAAAAATTAAAAAACTGACAAAACAATAATGAAGACAAAATCAAAGCAACACAGAAACAATAAAAATGATACAAGACCTCAAGACAAAAACAGAAATTTACAATGGTTGCAGTATTACACACTGTTATCTTCAACCAAGTTGCTCAGTCCATTAGACATAAGAATGTCAGATTGATCAAACAGTCAAAGACAGTATCAAGTGAAAAACTACAAAAAGAATTTAAACAACACTGGAAATGATGCACAGCTTCATCATACAAAATGTAAGGAGCTCAGCAATGGTTCTTATACTGTATATTGTTTTCAGAACTACTAAATTCAAGCAGGTAAAATTGATCAAGAAAAAAGGAAAATTTTAAGCATGGACTGTTCCTTTCAATGAACTACAGACATTAGCAATGCACCTATTCTAGCTATCCTTATATATACAGATAAATTTTGTTTTTCATTTAAAAAACAATATAACAAATACATAAACAAAACAGCATAGAGAGCAATACAAATGATACAGAATTTCAAAACATGGTGATAGGATATGAATAATGGTTGGTGTACTACACAAAGTCATCTTCAAAATGGTTGCACATATAACCAGATATAAGAATGCAAGACTGATCAAACAGTTACACATTAACAGTTCCTTTCAATAAACCAGCAGATATTAGATTGCAATTATCCTAGCTATCATGTGTATCTCTATATACATATTTCCCCTCCTCTTTCTTTTTCCTCTCCCCTCCTTCATCCCAGATGCTCCTTCCTATTTGAGCAGTTTCTTTTCCCTTTCACAATACCTAATGTTCTTTTCAGATTTTATTCTTTCAGGTTCTTATAGTAGGGAGGAAATATGATATTTACACATGTGAATCTGATATATTTCACTGAGTATAGTCTCTAGTTGCATCCATTTACCTATAAAAGCCTCTAGTTTATCTTTCTTTATAGATGAGTAATAGTTCATTGTATAAAAATACCAAAACTTTTTTATCCATTCCTCAGTGGATGGACATTTGGGTTGTTTTCAAGATTTAGCTATTACAAGTTACGCTGCTAAAAGCATGACATTTTCAGTTCTGGAAAAATACCTAGGAGGGGAACAGCTGGGTTGAATGCGACCACTAATCCCCTTTACTGAGGAATGTCCAGACTAATTTTCACAGTGAGTGCATCACTCTACACTCCCACCAACAATGGAGAAGTTTCCTTTTTCCCCACAGCCCCTCCAGCATTTATTATGGTTTGATTTCTTGATGAAAGCCATTCTTTCTGGGATTAGACGGAATCTCTCTGTGGTTTTAATTTGCATTTCTCAAATAACTAACTAATGACATTGAACATTTTTTCATGTATTTATCTGCCATTTGTATTTCTTCATGTGAGAAATGTATATTCATTTCAGATGCCCATTTTTGTTGAGTCTTTGAATTTTGGGCACCTTATTATTTTTAATTCTTTGTATGTTCTAGACAGGAGTTCTTCATCTGAGGGACAACTGACTAAAATTTTTTCCCAATTAGTGTATTTTCTTTGCACCGTGTTAGTGATCTCTTTTGAGGTGCAGACATATTTCAATAAGATGAGATCCGAGTTGTTCATTCTTTCAAGTATGCTCCTAACAGTTTTGTTTTTGTTAACCAACTCTTTACCTACCCCTATGTCTTCAAGTCTTCCAACTACTTTCTCTTTCACTAGATCTAGTGTTTCTCTTTTAAATTAGATCTTTTTTAATTTTTAAAATTAATTTTAAAATTAAAAAATTAATTTTTAATTTTTAAAAATTAGATCTAAATTTAGCTCTTTAAACCATTTGACTTTATTTTGGTGCATGGTGATAGGCTTGGGTCTAGTTTTAGTCTTTGGCATGTGGAAAGCCAGTTTTTCCCATACAATTTGTTTAAAAGGCTATCTTTCTTCCAGTGAACATGTTTAGCACCTTTGTCAAAGATAAAGTGGCTAAGTGTCTTTGTAGTTGTGTCTGCATCTTCCAGTTCTGTCCCACTGATCTTCAGGTCTGGTTTTTTTGTCAATGTTGCTAATTCTATCACAGTAGCTTTGTTGTATAATTTCAAATCAGGAATTGTGATACCTCCTGCCTTGTCTTCATTTGCCATGATTTCTCTTGTTATTCTGCATCTCCTCTGGTTCCAGATAAATTTTAGGAATATTTGCTCTTGGTCTGTGATATATGCTAATGGGATTTTCATTGGAACTGCATTGAATCTGAATAACAATTTTAGGAGTATACCCATTTTCACAGTGTTGGTTCTTTTTACCCATGAGTAGGGAATATCTCTCCATTTCTTGAAATCCTCTTCAATCTCTTTTGGAGTAGTGTAATTTTCACTGTATAGATCTTTTATTTGTTTTGTTAGATTAATTCCTAAGTATTTTAGTTTTTGGATGCTATTGTGAAAGGTGTGGTTTCCCTTATTTCCTCTCAGTATGTTTGTTGTTTGTGTATAGGAATGCTATTGATTTTTGAGTGTTAACTTTGTATCCAGCTATGCTACTGAATCTGTTAATTCTAGGTGTCCTTTGCTGGAGTTTTTGGGGTCTTCTATGTAAAGTATCATGTAGTCTGTGAATAAAGATAATTTCACTTTTTCCCTTTTATTTTATTTCTCTTGACTAATTGCTCGGTTAGTGTCTACAGAACTATGTTGAATAGGCGTGCTGATAGTGGACATCCATGCCTTGTTCCTGATTTTAAATGAAGCTTTCAGTTTTTGTCCATTTAGTATGATGCTGGCTCCTGGATTGTCATAGATGGCTTTTATCAGATTGAGGTAAAGCCCATCTATGCCAATTTTATGTAAGGATCTTATCATAAATAAGTGTTGGACTTTATCAAATGCTTTTTCTACATCTATTGAGATGATCATGTGATTATTTTCTCTAGCTCTATTGATATAGTGTATTATATAGATTGATTTGTGTATATTGAACCATCCCTGCATTCCTGGGATGAATCACACCTGGTTATGGTGTATTATCTTCTTGATGATTTGCTGCATTCTATTAGGTAGTATTTTATTGAGAATTTTTGTATCTATGTTCATTAGTGGGAATGGCTTGTAGTTCTCTTTTTTTGATTAGTTCTTTTTCTGGTTTTGGTATCAGGATAATACTTGACTCTAGGAATGAGTTTCAGAGAGTTGCATCCTTTTCTAATTCTTTAAAGAGTTTGAGAAAAATTGGCATTAAATCTTCTGTAAATTTCTTCTAAAATTCCGTGAATCCATCAGGACATGGGCTTTTTTTGTTGGTAAGTTTTTCATTACATTTTCAATTTCATTGGCTGATATTGGGTTATTCAAGATTTCTGTACCTTCTTCATTCAGTTTTGGTGATTCATATATGTCTAGGAATCTTTCCATTTCTTCTGTATTTCCATCCAGTGAGTGTAAAATTTTCAAAGTATATATCGATGATCTGAATATCTACAGACTCTGTAGTGATATCACCCCTTTCACTACTTATTGCATGGATTTGAGTTTTTTCTTTCCCTTTTCTGATAAGGTTGGCTAGGGGTTTATCATTGTTAATCAGTTTTTCAAAGAACCAACTCTTTGATTCATTCTTTCTATTGTTTTCTTAGTTTCAAATGTGCTAATTTCCGCTCTGATCTTTATAATTTCCTCCCTTCTTTGTTTGGGATTAACTTGCTCTGCTTTTTCTAGAAGTTTGAGTTCTAACATAAGTTTGTTTATGTGTTTTCATTCTGTTTTACTGATGTGGGAATCCACTGCTCTAAATTTCCCTCCAAAGACTACTTTCATTGCATCCCACAGGTTCCAGTAGTTTGTATCTGCATTTTCATTTGATTATAGATAGTGTTTAATTTCTACTTTGATTCTTCTGTGATCCATTAGCTGTTCAGGAGGGTGTTATTTAATTTCCATGTGTTTATGGAGATTTTGAGATTCTTTTATCATTTATTTCCAGTTTCATTGCACTATGGTCTGATAATATGCAGGGGACAATTTCATTTCCTTTGCATTTACTTAAGCATGTTCTATGTGCAAGCTTGTGGTCTATTTTAGAGAATGTCCCATGTGCAGCAGAGAAGATTGTGTATTCTATTTTTTTTTTTCCGGTACCGGGGATCGAACTCAGGACCTTGCGCCTGCCAGGCAAGCGCTTCTGCCACTGAGCTATACCCCCAGCCCCCAGAATGTGTATTCTAATATTGTTGGGTAAAATACTCTGTAAAGGTCTACTAAGTCCATTTGTTCACACGTTTGGTGTAGCTCTGTTATTTGTTTGCTGATTTTTTGCCTAGTTGATCTATGTCTTTCTGACAATGTGGTGTTAAAATCCCCTGTTACAATTGTGTTATTACTTATTTGATTTTTCATGTCTGTTAAAATTTGCCTAATATAATTAGGTGCTCCTACATTGGTGCATATATATTTATGATTATATGTATGTTATCTCTTCCTCTTGAAGTTTTCCCTTTATAAGAATATAGTGACCTTCTTTATCTCTTTTGATCATTGTTACTTTGAATTTCACCTAGTCTGCAAAGAGAATTGCTACTCCTGCTTTTTTCTGGGTTCCTGTCATATGGGATATTATTTTCCATCCCATGACTTTCAGTCTATGGATTTTCTTTGAGTTAAATGTGTTTCTTGTATGCAGCATATTGTTGGATTTTGTTTCTTGATCTACTCTGCCAGTCTGTTTCTTTTGATTGAATTGAGGCCTTTTACATCCGTGGTTTTAATGATATGTATTGACTTACCCTTGTCATGTTATTTTCCCACTGTTGGTTTTGTATTTTCCCCCTCTATTTAACTACTTACATTGCTTGGTAGTTATTTTCTATTGCTGGTCTTGAAATTGTGGTCATTTTTATCTCTTTGCAGAATATCTTTCAGTAGTCTATATTGGCTTGGTGCTCATAAATGTTCTCAGTTGATCTTTGTTATGGAAGTATCTTATTTCTCCATCAGTTTTGAAAGATAGCTTTGCAGGGTAAAGCAATCTGGTTGGGATGTTGTTTTCTTTTTCTTTTTTCTTTTTTATTTTTTTGGGATGTTGTTTTCTTTCAGGACCTGAAATACTTCACTTCAAGCTCTTCTTGACTTGATGGTCTGTGTTGAGAAGTCAGCCGGGATTCTGATGGGCTTTCCTTCATAGGTGACTTGTTTCTTTTCTCTAACAGCTTTTAATATCCTGTTCTTTTGCTCAGTTTCTGGGATCTTGATTATTATTTATCTGGGTGTAGATTTATTTTGGTTATGGTTAATTTGGGTTCCATATGCACCACTTATGTGCATATAAGTTTCTTATCCCATACTTGGGAAATTTTCTGCTATTACTGCTGCAAATAGTCTTTTTATGTCATTTATGTTGTCTCCTGATCTTTCATTGACACCTATCGCCTTATATTGTTCTTGTTTGCCTCATCTTGCAGCTGTTGAAGTATTATTTGCTGTTTCTTCATTATTTTTAAGAGGTCTTTTCTTTCACAATTGGTAAATGCAATGCTGTATTCAAGGTCTGCAAGTCCATCTTCCATGTCATTCAATCAGTTCTTCCAGCTCTCAATGTAATTTTTAATTTCCTGAATGTCCCTTTAAATCTGTTTCAAGCATTCCAATCTTTCCTATACTGTTTCTCAAGGTTTCCATCATTTTTTTGGTTCTCCTCTACTTTTTTTAATCTATGTCTTCTTTTGATATGCCCAGCAATTCTTTCATTATGGTTGTCACTTCTTTTTTCTACTTAGCAATTGCCTCTACAGCCTGAAGTAGTTGGTTCTTTACTTCAGTTGCTATCATTTGAGAAATTTCAGGCATATGACTTCCATGTTGATGTTTCCTGGACTTGTTCTCGGTGGTGTGTTTGACTGAGATTGCATTTTGTTTCTTCTTTTTGTCATTTTAAAATCTTCCTAGTTTTCAGGGAATCAGAGTGATTCCTGAGATGGCAGCAGGGGGTGGAATCAGAGGACTCGGGCACCCAGAAAGCTCACCCAGGCTTCCCGAGTCCAAGGCCTATGGTGGCAGCGTGCGGGGCCAGAGGACCCTGGACACCAGGCAGCTCACTGAGGGTTCGCACATCCAAGTCCCTTTTAGAAGGTGGTAGCAAGAGGTGGGGCCCAAAAGTCTGTGTTCCCAGGCAGCTGACTGAGGCTTCTGTCAGCAAAGTCCCCTCAGGAAGGTGGCAGTGAGGTCAGGGTCATTGCTTTATAGTTCTTATGTCTTTTCTGATGGAAAACTTCCCTAGAGCCATGTTTGTTCCCTGGGATGAGAGATAACTATCCTCTAGTCTTTTAAATATATCTCTTAGAAAATATTGACATCAAATTGAATGCTTTAACCCAGATCAATTACAGTAAATCACACAAATGTTGTTTTCTTTGTTTTTGATTTTTGTGACAAGGCCTTGCTATGTAACCAAAGCTGGCCTTGAACTCACTTATGTGGCCCAGGTTGGCCTTGAACTCATGGCAATGTGGCTTCTTCAGTCTCCTAAGGGGTGGGATTACAGGTGTGCACCACCATGCTTAGCTACTTCAAATAGATTTTAAACAAAAAAAAATGTGTAAAAACATGTAATTTGAAACCTCCTGTGAAAAATATTGTGAAGCATTGCCTATCATGTGCCAAGCCCTGGGTTTGATCTAAGTATCACAAAACAAAACATTTAAAAACAAAATTTTCTCATTTCTTCCTAAATAATCAATTGAACCATAGAGGTAATATATTTATCTTATACTATCTTATATTTTATTATATTAGCTTTTCTTCTCTTTGAGTATAGACTCACTGAATTACAAGAACGCATTTTTTGTGGAACACAAAAAAGTATAGGGGAGAGGAACAGTGAAAGTGGGGATGCTAATAAATAGAAAACTGCAAAATTAGAATTAGATACGAGCAAGACAAGTTCTGACATTCTATTGCACACCAGGATGAATAACAATAGTTGTACATTTCACTTAACAATAATGCATTATATATATTCAAATGGCTGTAAATGAGGCTAAATATTCTAATCACAAAGAAATGATAAATATTTGAGGTTATGGAAGTACTAACTTTACAGATCAGATCATTCCACAGTGTATACATATATTGAAACTTCACATTATACCTGATAAATATATACAATTATTACCATCAGTTCTAAATAAAATAAAAAATTTAAACAGTTTCCATTCATCTTTTCTCTAAGATTAGAGAGAAACACTGTTTAATCAGTTGGAAAACTGCTAGGAAAGTCAAAAGTGAGCAAAGCAAAGGTGAGAGGACAATGAACTCATATGAGATATTTTTACTGTTTCTATGGAAATTGTAAGAAAATGATAAGCAAAGAAACTACAGAAAGCAGTGGAAAAATTTGTGAAATTATGTTAACAGGAAGTTGTACTTTTAAGAGCAGTTTTTTATTTTTATGAAGCTCTTGTGAATTTCCTTTTTGGTTTGGATTTTAAGTGCACATCCCTGTACTTCACTTGTATTCTTATTTATTGAATAAAATAGTTTAAACATTCTTGTTTCTAAATTGTTCCACTTTGTTTTTCATAAATATTCAGGCTACATGAGCATGTTTATTACTGATAATAAACAAATTTCTTTTAAAATAAAGTAATAGTTGAGAAAGTGAAATATTCTATTTTTCATCATGAAAGGAATGAATATTCTGATAAGATGGCAGTAGAAGTATATTGATAACTTTTCCATACTTGTCATCACACAAATATAATATGTATAATTAATACCTATACATACTTTAAAATTAATATCAAGTTATCACAACTTACATATGCATTTTAAGTATATACTTAGTAGAATATATATTTCATTGCTATTTGTATTTCACACATTTTTAAATTTTTTCATCTACTTTTCATAATCTTGGAAAAGGAACCGAAGTTAGTTGAATGTCTGACAGTAATGGCCCTGGTTCACTGCCTCTTCCTCAGCTCTTTACTGAGATGATTTATCACTTGTATATCATCATTCAGATTTTATCCCTTATTCAGTTTTATAATTTTTCAACTTAATAAATGAAAAGTCAATTCATTTGTGGCTCATTGCATATCATCTTTAATTCTTTGTTTTGAAATTTATAAATTAGATTTTAACTCCTTCCAGAAGTTACTTTAAGATAAATTATACCTAAAAATTGCATTAGGTTAAATCATATGAAAAAATGTAACAAATACAATTTTACAGAGCATTTGGGTTTTACAGGCTGGCTCAAATAACAGTTAAAGCTGACTTGCTACTATTGTATTCATAATGAGGAAAGGTATAAATGTATTAACTGTATGTTAAAATTGTTGTATTTTATCCTTTGATATACACTTTGGAAAATTATGAAGTAGGAAGAAGAGAAACATTTGAGAGATTCTTTAGAATCATCTTTATGAGAGGAGTAACTAATGAAAGCACCTTTGATTCTTATTGTATATTTTTTTAAATTCACCTGTGAATAGTCACTGTGAATAGTTGCTATACATATTGACAGCTTTCCCTATCAAGTTTATAAATATTTCTACCTCTGTGCTTTCTTCCATGCCATTGATTTTGGTGCTGGAAATGTAGAAAAACATTTAACATTTTATAAGCTTCTGGAATTAGATTATTCATCAGTCAGAAGTGTATAAAGGGTTCCTCTCTGGAATTAAGAAGATAATAATTACTGAAATGTTAAGGTATCTTGTTACTCATAGAGTATTCTCATAGGCCTTCATCGCTTGGCGTTGCTATGAAAAAATCAACCGAGTTGCTGAGAAATATCAGAAATCCATTTCTTATGATTCTGGAGACAGCCAAGTATGTGGAAGAGGCACTAGGAGACTCTGATGAGGTCCAACTTCCAGGTTCATAGATAGCATCTTCTCACTGATGTTGGAAAGTGTCTCTCTGGAGGTAGGGGCTGTCTTACAAGGGCACTAACAACTTCTACCCTCCTGACCTATTCACATAACAAAGGTCTCACCTCCTTATACTGTCACACTGGAGGTCAAGATTTCAACATATCAGTTTGGAGAGATACGAATATTCAGAATATATATATAATATATATATATTTGATACTGGGAATGGACTCAGGACCTTGTGCCTGCCAGACAGGTGCTGTGCCACTGAGCTATATCCCCAGCTCCAACCCATACATTTTGCAATAGTTCTAATAACTGAAAAATGTATTAGCTATGGTCATTGTAAGAATATGCTGTAATGGTATAGAGATAAAAATGTCTCCCAAAAGCTGATGTATTTAGGAGTTGACTGGGTCATGAGGGCACTATGCTCCTCAGTGACAAGTTCAGTAGATGAATGTGCTCTTAGGAAGTGGGGCGTGCTTAGATGTGGGTCCCTTGTGGCTGTGACCTGAAATGATGTACTCTTTTCCTTCTGCTTTTCTCTTTGTTTCTGTTTCCTGATTGCTATGAGTTGAGCAGCCATCTTCTCTCCATCAACCACGCAGTTTCTACCTTGAAGTTAGCTGATTAGGGACTGAGACCGAAAGTTAAAATAAGCCTCTCCTTTAAATAGTTTTCGTCTGGTATTTTCTCCCAGGAGTGGAAAAGTGACTAAGATGTCAGTAGTCTCTGCTAACTCTCTTAAACACTTTAAAAAAGATAACAACACCATAAAGAAAGTCGTGTCTGCACAGGTAATGCTCTGAAAATTGAAGGACATCAAAGTAGCACTTACAGGAATTTTTATTGCTTGCAGCAGGATAGAAGATTATGCTGAAACGAGGTCCAGGATTTGTAACAGTAGTGCAGCAGAAACATAGATGTAATTCACAGCATCAAATGGCATCTATACTAAAATAGGGACTCTAATATGGAAATAAGTGGAACCCTAAAATAAATAGACAAATAGTCTTACTAGAGTAGTTTAGGGAAAATCCATATGCACCTGAATTGATGGCAATTTTTTTCTGGAAAACATGAGAATATAGTATAAATAGAGTCAATTGTGAGTTTGCTCATTTTGTGTATAGTAATAATAAATACATTGCCCCAAATCCCAGGAAGATGGTGAGAACTTCTCTCATAGCTTCTAGACATACAAAATAACTGGCTCATATTAAATGATATAGGAAGGTTCAGAGTCATAGGCAAGCTGGAGTGGATATTTCATGAAAACTGAAATTCTAATGTCAAACTTTTCCATGGGAGCATCAAGAGGACAGACACTAATAGCAATGAAGATGATCAAATCATAAAATAACAGAAGGCAAGTGATAACAGTTAACCTTCAGAAGCTGAGTTGATGCAAATATCATAAAGAGTGTTAGAGTAGTTCTGTAAAAATTGATCAGGGAATCTTAGATGGCTGTTCAAATGCATCATTTTTAGGGCCAAAATTAAATGAGCAGCTTCAGGTGTAGACATTTACATAATCAAAATGTAGCTCCAGGATAACTTACAAGTGGATGCATGAGAGGGCTGGACTTTGAGTAAAGTCAGCATCTTGTGGTGTTCAATTTCCAGACCAGTTTTCCAATGCAAATCACACTGAAAGCGTCATGATTCCAGAGGAGACTGTGCATAGATGCAATAGTCTAGTATCACAGGTTCCCTTACCCATGTTCATCCAGTTTCTGCTGCTACTTCCTTACCTACTATAAGCAATAGACAATGATAAGAATTCCCCACACAGGCCTAGTTCCTGGGAATTTCAATTGTCTATTTGTTTGGAAATTGAATGATTGAAATTTTTCCACTATGGAAAAATCACAGACTTTTCATAGCTGGAAAAGACAAATTCTCAGCATGGTTTTGCTTTTCTTTCTCATAGGGCTTCAACCACAATATCCAAATAGAGAAAATGCTCCACCAGTATGCGATATCACATATCCCTGCATATATGATATCACTGTTATAAGAAAGATAACCTCTTCTGAAACTGTTACACAGATTTAATGTAAATCCATGTTTACAGCAGGACAATTTGTAACAGTTAAATCTTGGAAACAAACCAAATGCCCATCAACTGAAGAATGGATAAAAAGATGCAGTATTTTTATACAATGGAGTATTACTCAGCTATAAATAAACTCAAGGCTTTTATAGGTAAGTGGATGCACCTAGAGACCATACTTATAAGTGAAATAAGTCAGACTTATATGTGTAAACATAATATTGCCTCTGTAGTGTAAGAATCTGAAGGAGCAAATGAAATCTGAAAGGTTCAATACATAGAGTGAAAGGGAAAGAAACTACTCAAAAGGAAAGAACAACTGGGATGAGAAGAAAGAGAAAAGAAAAATAAAGTGAAAAACATGTGTGTGTGTGTACACACACACACACACACACACACACACACACACAAGATAGCTATGGTAATTATACTACTGAGTTCTATTGGTTTATTGAGAGGAACATTTACTGTTTAATTGTGTCATCAATCTTACCTAGAACTGGTTATCTGAGTAACCACTTTGAAGATAACAATATGCAATACAGCAACCGGTGTTAATTTCCTACTAACTTGTTTTGATCTTTTTCTTGTTTTTACGTTGTTTCATTTATGTCTCTGATTTTGTTATTTTGCTTTTCTTCTTTTTTAAATAAAAGAAACCATCTATGACATACCAAGAGGCAGCATCATACTAAATGTTCAAAATCTGATAGCTTTAACTCTAAAATCAGGAATAAGACAAGAATGTCCACTATCACCACTCCTACTTAATATAGTTCTGGAAACTTCAGCCAGAATCATTAGATAGGAGAAAGAAATAAAAGAAATAAGGATAAGAAAGAAAGAAGTTAAATTGTGGTTATTTGCAGAAGACATGATACTGTACACAGAAAACCCCAAAACTCCACCAAGAGTTCTAGATTTGGTAACCAAATTCAGTAGTGCAGCTGAATACAAAGTTAACACTCAAAAAGGAACAATATTTCTATACAGAAAGAACAATCCCATTGAGGGAGGAATTTGGTAAATCACACCCTTCAGAATACCATGCAATAAAATAAAATACTTAGGATTTATTTATAAACTGAAAGCTATTCTACTCTGACAAAGGAAATCAAAGGGATAAAATGGAAAGATATTCCTTGCTTATGGATAGGAAGAACCAACATAGTGAAAACAGCCATACTTCCAAAATTGTTACACAGATTTAATGCAGTCCCAATCAAAATACCATTACTATACCACATAGAATTAGAGAAAACATTCTTAAAATTCATTTGGAAGCAGAAGAGCCCTAAAATAGCAAAAAGAATTCTGGGGAACAAAGATAAGGGAGGTAGCATCACTGTCTCAGACTTCAAATCATACTTCAGAGCTACGATGGTAAAACATCATGGTACTGGGAAAAAAAATACCTGATGCCCTATGTTGGGCATCATGACAGAATACTGACCAATGCAGTTCTACAGGGATCAGTTTATTGTCTGCAGCTGGATTTTAAAAGTTTAGCATAAAAATAGCTATATCCAAATGTTCTTGTGGGGATAATGTATTCCTTATGTTTGTTTTTGTAATTGAGTTTTAAGCAGTAGGTGTGCCCTTTTTACAACTGTTTGTTCTTGAGGGTTGTAAGGGATTCCTGCAATGTGTTTAACATATAGTTGAAAAACGGATTGTGATGGTCTACTAATATATGAAGACCCATTGTTGATCTTTATAGTGTGTAGAAAACCCATAGAAGCAAATACTAACAAGCAATGTTGTTGAACATGGGCAATTTTTTCCTTGTAAGAGAAGTTACATGAGTTAAGTGAGAACATATATCAATATATACATGTATATATTGCAGTTGGCCAAAAGAGGAAAGGTGTGTAATATCCATTTTCCAAATATTATATTTTAAGCATCTGGGGTTTCTGGCTCTTGTGGCACAGGCCTAGGAACTTTTTGACAAGTAGGACAGCATATAACAATTTGTCTTGAGACCTGTTTAATTGAAATTCTTTGGTTAAAAATTTACTATTTTGATGATGGTATGAATGAGATTGTCTACCTGAATCAAATGTAGTAGTAAAAGTAATTAACGAATCAGCTTGCTGATTCTCATATGTTAGAAATCCACATAAATTAGAATGACACTTTATATGACCAACATGACAGGGTGCTATTCAATTATAAATTTCCACTTGTAGCCTGAGAAACAAATTAAATAAAGACAGATCTAAAGACAACATAAGGTGGCATTTTCAAGTCTCTGAGTAATGTAGGTAGCATAACTGAATCACTAATTATGTTAACAAGTTTAGAATTAAATTGTATTACAAATGAAATAGCAGTAATTTCAATTTGCAAGATAGGATCACTAGGGGAATAATTATCAGTTTGTCCTATAAAACCTGCAAATGCTACATACCAATAGAGAGCTTACTGTAGCAGAGTCAAACATTGATTTAAATCATTAAGCAATATGATTACAGGATCAATACCAGAGAGTTGTTTGGCTCTTGTCCTTCCCATAGTGACAACTTTGGCAATTTGCTCTATATAACTGTAGGGTTTTGATTAGCTGATTAGGAAGGTAAAGCTATTCAATAGAATAAATTTGTTTATCATAAAATTGTCATGTAAGACCTGTGGGGTGTGGGAGACCGCTGAGAGACCTGCGGTCGGCATCCATTTTGTATACTACCAGCCATCTTGAGAGTTAAGTTCCGATTTCCATATATGGTCAATTACGTAATATTGCCTGATGCTCCGACCACCCTCACGTGATATTTGAACCTCCCTCCGTTGCTTAGTTACCCGCTGACGTCAATCCCCACTCCCGCATGTATATAAGCCCGAGCTTTCCACTCAATAAACGAGACTTGATCAGACTCCTGTCTTGTCTCCATTTCTTGTGTCCCTTGTCTCTTTTTCATCCCGCTCCCCCTCTAGGGCCTTCGTTGACTACCCGCGGGTCGGGACAGTGGGGAAATGAGGAATATTTAAAATATAAAAGATAAACGGATCATTTGTATGTATTCTAAAAACTTGATGATGTAACATGTTTTCAAGCAAAGTGCATTCCTTTTGAACCTCAGCTGATAAACTATGAGGGGAATCAATAGCTGGGTCTCCCTGTAAAGTATTGTGTAAATGTTTTAATTGGTAAGTAACAATACCTTATTTTGGCCTTACCCAATTTATATCTCTTAATAACTTTAGAAAATCATATAGTTTTAAGTGATCCTGATGAATCTGTAGCTTTTGTGGCCTTACTACTCTGTTAGTCACTAGCATTCCCAGGTAATGGTAAGAACTGGACAGTTGTACTTTGTCTAGAGCAATGGAGAGGCCAAAGGACATTAAATCTCATTTTATTTCTACAAAGAGGTGATACAGTTGTTTGTTAATTGGAGCTGCCAGTAAGATATCATCCATAAAATGAATTATGTATGCAGAAGGACAGGCTTGTCTAACTCTCTGTAAGGCCTGCAGTACAAAGAGCTGGCACAAAGTTGGACTATTTTGCATTCCTTGAGGTAATGTGACCCATTGATATCACTTCATTGGCTCTTTAAATTTAAGGTAGGTAGAGAAAAGGCAAAATGTGGCCTAGCTGTAGGCAAAAGACCAATGTTTTAAAAGCAGTCTTTTAAATCACTTTTGAGGGACCAGTGTCTGGGAACTGCAATTGGGTTTGCCAGCCCTGGTTGCAGCAACCCCACAGGAAGTAAAAAGCATTTACAGCTCTTACATCTTGCAATAACCTCCATTTACCCAATTTCTTTGGAATAATAAAGACAGGAGTATTCCAAGACTAACTGAGTTTTCTAAATATCCTAGCTGGAATTGTTCTACTAATTTGTGTGGTTGGATTAGTTTTTCCCTATTAAGGGGCCACTGATCTAGCCAAACAGGCTCCTCAGTTTTCCATTGAAAAAGGCACAGCTGTTTCAGAGGAAGAAACATCAATGGCTCTCATTAAGAAAAAAACATGTTGATATTTGAAATCATGCCTGTCATTCTTGTGTGTAATCCTTACAGGTTTTTTGATTTCCTATTAGCTGTTTTCTAATCCTCTGTCCTTCTGATATCCATGTTAATCATCATTTGTCTAATTTTAGGATTTGAATTTAATAGTTTAACTTCAGAATTGGGATTTGTCTGTTATAAGTCAAGATCCGAATCATGAGTCAATAAAATTTCCATTTTTGTAACAAATTTCTTCTCCACAAATTGACCAGAATATGGTACCACATATGGTAAAAAGATTCCCTTTTGCTGGTCAGGTCCTTTATAAAGCAATGATGAAGTATTTAGTACCTGCAGAGGGGATCCTAGTCCTGTTAAGGAGGTAAGGACCCTTTGTGTTGACCACATGGTGGGCCATTTTTCCAATGCAAGTACAGACACATCTGCACCAGTGTCTATTAGACCTTCAAAGCATTTTTCATTGATCTTTACAAAACACATAGGCCTGTTTTTAGTCACTTCCCGTGTAAAATAAATTTCTCTTTTTGTAGTCTTGCTATGAGGGTCTTATTCCCTCCTAAACTGTCTATATTTAGGTAACAAAATCAGTTGTGCCACATTCCCTGTTCAAAACCCCAGAGATTCATAGTACTTCAAAAACTTGTATCTCAGTTTGATAATCACCATAAATCACACTAGACATAAAAGTTCCTTTCAAATTTAGATCAACCTTTCCCAGTACAAGACCAACTCTTGCCTGAGGTGGTGGACCACAAACTCCTGTGGGAATTGGGGTCGGTTTGTCACTCCTGATATGATTGACTCTGCATGTGGCAGGAAGATCTAATCCTGTAGTTTGCATTGTGAGGAAATGCCCTTATCTCATTTTTTGGAAAAGGTATATACCACCCCTATGGATTTTAGAATGATGATATCTGGACCAATGTCTCCCTTTATGGTATCTTAGTCAGGGTCTCGGAGCAGGACACAAACCCTCTGTGCCAGAGTCATTGTTCCCTCCACCTGCTGCAGTTGCTGTGACTGTCTCATTAGATCCAGCAAGAACTGCAATTTTTTCTAACATATCTCATTTTTCCACACTGAAAACATTTTATATTACCCCCTTCTACATTATTAAAAGCAGCCATAACCTGAGTCAACATGGTTGCCTTATATGATTCAGTTCCAATATCCTGAGAAACTCAAAATATATATTATCAGAACACTGGTTGATTTTACACGATTTAAAGCTTGCTTGAAGTCTTGATTAGCTCTTATACATGCCAACTGCAGAATTAGAATTTCCACAAGCTTTTGTGTTTGAAACCTGTCTTGGAACAGCTTCTTGTAAACTAGCCACAAATTGAGTAAAGAGTTCCTTAGGGCCTTGAAGGATATGTAAAAAGGACTGCATGGGAGTTTGATCCTCTGAGGTAGTTGCCCATGACCTTTTTAGTCAATCTTCCAGTTGTGAATGTAGTTGATTATGACCTCAGAACTGATCCTAAAGTAGCACATTGCATCCTGTCTCAGAAAGCATCTCATTTATTTCCTGATTTGAATTAGGATCCATTTTGTTTCTATGAGCCTGCTCTGAAATAAGACTTTTAAACATTAAAATGAAGAAATTGAGAAGGAGAAAGGCATGTTTGTGCTAGATACCTGATAACATATGGTGTCAACTGATATTTATTCAAAACATTCTGAAGAACAGCTACCATAAATGGGCTTTGAACTGCATTATTAACAACACTTTGTTTAATATATCGTAGTATCTGAATTCACAATGGAAAATGACAAACAATCTCCTCATTATGATCATTTTGCTGAATTCCAGCTGGGAAGCAAGGAGGGATGTCAATGATTTCTCCTTTTGCAGCTATTCATTCCGGTAACGTCTGTAAGTTTCTAGATAAAGCCTCATTGTGTTCCTTTGAAAGGCTCCTCCTCCTGTCTAAGTATCTCTAAGAGCTCTTCTGTTCTTTGTGTCTTAGTCAGAAACCTTTGTCTGTAAGCTCTGCAATGGACTTAAAACTTTAGGAACTATGTTCCAAATTGAAAATATCTCAGGGGAAATGACTTTTCCTGTACTGTGTGTCTTTCAAGACTTTTTCCAATTCTTTCCCAATCATCAATATCTACAATGCTGTCTGAGGAAACTATGAATTATATTTGGTTACCTCTTGTAACATATTTGTTAGTTTTTTTGGCACATGAGCCCCTGAGCATTTAAGCAAGCCGTGGAAGACTTCATGTATTTTTGCTCTTCAGTTGAAAATTTTTGGTTCATTTCACTCTTGGATAAAAATGGCTTGTTCATAGTGGAAATATTTACCCATATTCCTTGTGGAATGCTTCTCTTTCCTCCTTTCTCCAGGCATCACTGGTGAAGTTTTCATCCTGTGAAGCCCTTCTCCATGTCCCACACTTTTCACTCTAGGTGAATTTATTTATTCAGGCTAAAAATTTCCAGTCCAAGGACTATATGTAACTGTTCAAGTGCTAGTTATTGGATTAATAATATCCCTTAGTTATTGCAGGCTGATCAGTCCTGCAATCTCCTGAACAAGTGTACAATGAGAGCTAAATAAAAAGAGGCAAATGGAATAATTTCAGGGCTCCTTCCCAGAGAATTCAAGATTCTCTCAGGCCTAATACCAAGACCTTCTCTAGGTGGCCCATATTTATTTGGTTATCAAAAGAAGGGAGGGGAATACTCAAGAAGAGTGGAATTACTCAGAGACTTCTCCAAGTAAGGTCTCAAATTAATCCTTAATAAGGACTAAGTTAATCCACCCATGAGTGAGATGCCTGAGACTATAGTCTTTATATAGTTGAGATTGGATCCAGGTTTTATAGGCTGTGATCTTGTCCTATCCTTGAGGCTTCCTGACTTCATTTGCCATTACAAGTTTTAGTATGGATTAGTGACTCATAAAGGTTCACTTACTATGAGTTAATTGTTCCATTCTAGACAAGCAACCTATGCTTTGGACAGATTCACAAATAAATACAAAAAGCCAATCGGTTAATTTAAGTCCTGCTTGTGTCTGCTTCATAGTGGTCTGCATCAATAGAGAGCAAAGAAAGTTTGGGATTAGTGGCCTCTTGTCACTTGCCACATCCTGCGAGTAGTTATCAAGATCACAAAGAATTTGGAAATTAAATGTGCCAAACTTAGGATACTGGCTGAAAAAGTCATTAAATGTTTAGGCCAAATATTCCTTTTTAAACTGAGCTTCTGAAAGAATTTGTGTAAGGCAACCCAAAGATGTATCTACTCTCCTGCTTCATTCTCTCTGAAGCCCCATGCAGAGCTAGGCTTTGTAGGACACCTGCAGAAGTCTGGGATGGAGCTATACTTTCCAGATGTGCCTGGGAGAAGGTACAGCCCAATCTTACCAGTCTTAGGATGGATAATGAAGGGTCTGGTATTGAGTGGATGGTTAGCAGCAAACATCAAATGACCTCCTGGAGCTTGTAAGAAGGGGAGAAAGAGGAATAGAGGATCAGGATAAGGGCCCCACTGTCTCTTGGTGACTTTTCTCTTGTTACTGAGACAAAATACTCGATGCCCAAAATTAAGAAAGGAAAGGTTTATTTAGCTTACAGTTTGGGGAGGTCTCAGTCCATAATCAGCTGGGTCCAAGACAGAGTGGCATGGCACAAGGCAACACTTTTAGCTGGCAGAAGACAACACAATCAGCAAAAGCACAATGGGGAACAAGCCTCTTTTCCTCCATTATATTGTAAGCAGCCTATATTATTAAGTACTGATGCACTAATTATTAGCTATATTCTTCCATCATCTTAAAAGTCATCACAAAATGTAGTAAAATGGACAAAATGTTGTCATAAAGAATTTTTATATGGTTGATTTCCTCTTTTTGATGAGGTTGTCTAAGGATTTATCAATATTACTTACTCTTTCAAAGAACCAACACTTTAATTCACTGATTCTTTGTATTTCTTTTTTATTTTAAAGAGAATAAGGAAATCATAATAAAATAAGAGCATATACAAAAATAAAGTAAAACAAAAACAATAAAATCATACAGGGATTCAAAACAAAATATTGCATATTGTTATCTTCAAAGAAGTTGCTCAGATTACCAGATGTGAGAATAAAAGACTGATCAAACCATTAAAGAGAATAAAAAATAAAAACCAAAACCCTGTTAGAAAAGGTAGAGTTTCACTAGACAAGATGGTAGAAATTCATCAGTAGTTGTTACATTGCATACTGTTGTCTATAAATTAGTTGTTCAGATTCCTAGATAAGAGCATGAAAAATTGGTCAAAAAATAAGCACTAACCATTCCTTTCAATAGACCATTAGACATCAGCAGTACAATTATCCCAGCTATCCTTCTACATTCATATATATTTTCCTTCACTTCTTTTTCTCCTTTCTCTCATCCCAGTTGCTCCGTAAGTTGAACAATTTATTTCCCTTTCATAATATCTATTGTACATTTTAGGATTTGTTTACTCTTCCAGGTTCTTACACTAGGGAGACAATAGGATGTTTACACATGCAGGTACGACTTACTTCACTTATGAGTATGTCCTCTAGTTGCATCCATTTACCTATAAAAACCTTGAGTTTACCTTTTTTATAACTGAGTAATACTCCATTGTAAACAAAAAACCTCACATCTTTTTTATCCATTCCTCAGTTGATGGGCATTTGTTTCCAACATTTATCTATGACAAATGGTGCTGCTATAAAAATGTGTGCACATATATAGCTGTGGTATGATGTTTTTAATTCTTCTGGTAAAATACCCAGGAGAATAGCTGGGAGAAGTGGGATTTGTAATCCTTGTTTCCTGAGGACTCTCCACACTGATTTCCACAGTGGTTTCAACAATCTACACTCCCCCCAGCAGTGAAGAAGTGTTGCTTTTACCTCACAGCCTCTCCAGCATTTGACATTGTTTGATTTCTTGATGAGAGCCATTCTTTCTGGGCTGAGATGAAATCTCAGTATTGTAATTTGCATTTCTTGAATTACCAATGATGTTGAACACTTTTTCATGTATCTGTTGTCATTTGTATTTCTTCATCTGAGAAGTGTATATTCACCTCAGATGCCCATTTTGTATTGGATCTTTCAATTTCGTGGGCTTTTTTTTTTTAATTCTTTATATGTTCTGGACAAGAGTCCTTTGACAGACAGTTGGCTAAAATTTTTTCCCAATTCATGGGTTTTCTTTTCACTCTGTTGCTGATTTCTTTTGATGTGCCACCAATTTTTAATAGGATGAGATCCCAGTTGTTGATTCTTTGAAGTATTTCCCGTGAAGGTTGGTTTTTGTTGGGGAATTTTGTGCTTACCCCTATGTCTTTAAGATTTCCACCTACTTTCTCTTCTAATAAATCTAATGTTTCTGTTTTAATATTTAGATTTTTGATTCATTTTGACTTTATTTTGGTGCATGGTGAGAGGCATGGGTGCAGTTTTAGTCTTCAACATGTGGAAAGCCAGGTTTTTCAGCACCATTTATCAAAGAGGATATCATTCACCCAGTGAACATGTTTGGCCCCTTTGTAAAAGGTAATATCACTGAGTGTCTTTGTGGTTGTCTCTGCATCTTCTAGTCTGATCCATTAATCTTCAGTTCTTTTTTTTCCAATATCATGCTTATTTTCTCACAGTGACTTTGTAGTATAATTTGAAATTGGGGATTGTAGTACCTCCTGCCCTAACCTTTGTTGGCCAGGATTGCTTTTGCTATTCTGGGTCTCCTCTGCTTCCAGATGAAGTTTAGGAATATTTTCTTTAGATCTGTGAGATATACCAATGGTATTTTCATTGGAATCTGTATAACAATTTGGAGAGTATGGCCATTTTCGTAATGTTGGTTCTGTTGCAGCAGAATTGGAATAAACCCCTCAGGAGATCAAAGAACTTATTTAGGACAAATGGAGCTTTATCGTTTGTCCCAGGAACCAGAACGAGGGCCCTGGATCTTCTTTGCTTCCATTTTAAATATATTTTTCAGTTAACATGGCAATAGATTGGAATGTTACATTTGCTGTCCCTGGTGGCCATATCGTTTTGCTCCACCTGTGGGACCCAAGGTCAGCTGCGGGTCATATACCGAATCATGATAGATGTCTCCCCCATTATGTTCCATCTGTCTCCCTTATTTTACAACCTATGCATTACAATGTTTAACTAGGGCCAGGAGATAGAATCTGCCTAGGTGGTGTCACAGAGGTCACCTAGGCCTGGGTGCCCCTCATCTTGGGGAGACATTCCGGGTAGAGTTTTAACTAGAGAATTGCTCTTCTAAAACTAATTCTCTAAAGTAATAAGCTAAGATTCATTGCCCCCTACAGTTCTTCCTGTCCATGATCAAGGAATATCTTTCCATTTTCCAAAATCCTTTTCAATCTCTTTTTTTCAGAGCACTGTAATTTTCATTATATAGATCTTTTACTTCTTTTGCTAAATTGTTTGCTAGGTAGTTCAACTTTTTGGATGCTACTGTGAAAGTTATGGTTTCCCTTCTTTCTCAGTATTTTGTTGTTCATGTATAGGAATGCTATTAATTTTTGAGTGTTGACTTTGTATTCAGCTATGCTGCTGAATTTGTTGATTAATTCTAGGAGTCTTTTAGTGGAGTTTTGGGGGTCCTCTCTGTAGAGTATCATGTCATCTGTGAATAATTATAATTTCACTTCTTTCTTTCCTATCCTTATTCTTTTTATTTCTCTTTCTTGTCTAATTGCTCTGGCTAGTGTTTCCAGTACTATGCTGAATGAAGTGGTGAGAGCAGACACCCTTCTCTTGTTCATGATTTTAAAGTGAAAGATTTCAGCTGTGGTCCATTTAGTATGATGTTGGCTCTTGGTTTGTCATAAATGGCTTTGATCAGATTGAGGTAAAGTCCATCTACGCCAATTTTCTGTAGGGTTTTTATCATGAATAAGTGTTGTACTTTATCAAAAGCTTTTTCTACATGTATTGAGATGATCATGTGATTCTTGCCTTTGGCTCTGTTGATATGGTGTATTAATTCATTGATTTGCATATGTTGAACCATCCTTTAATTTCCAGGATGAATCCCACTTGGTTATGGTGTATAAACTTGATGATTTGCTGCATTCTATTAGCTAGTATTTTATTGAGAATTTTTGCATCTATGTTCATTAGGGAGATTGGCCTGCAGTTCTCTTTCTTGGTTGGGTCTTCTTGTTTTGGTATCAGGGTGATGCTTGCCTCCAGAAATGAGTTTGGGAAGTTGCTTCCCTTTTTATTTCTTTAAAGAGTTTCAGAAGAATTGTTATTAAACGTTCTCTAAATTTCTCATAGAATTCAGCTATGAATCCATCAGGACCTGAACTTTTTTGACAAGTTTTTTATTCCATTTTCAGTTTCATGGTGTGATATTGGCTTATTAAAGATTTTTATATCTGCTTGATTGAGGTAATTCATATGTATCTAGAAATCTGTCCATTTCTTCTGTGTTTTCCGTTCTATGACCTTAAAGATTTTTGAAGTAGGTATTGATGATCTTCTAAATTTCTACAGGGTCTGTACTGCTTTCACCCCTTCCATTCCTTATTGCATGGATTTGAGGTTTTTCTTTCCTTTTTTGATAAAGTTGGCCAGGGGTTATCAGTTTTATTTATTTTTGGAAAGAACCAACTCTTTGATTCATTAATTAGTTTCAATTGCATTAATTTCTGGTTTGATATTTCAAATTTCATCCCTTCTTTGTGCTTTGGGCTTATCTTGCTCTTCTTTTACTAGAAGTTTGAGGTGCAACATAAGGTTTTTTATTTGTGTTTATTTTGTTTTCCTGATATAGGAGTTCACCACTATAAATTTCCCTCTGGGGTCTGCTTTCATTGGGTTCCACATGTTGTGGTAGTTTGTATCTGCATTTTTGTTTGGTTGTCAATATTGGTTAATTTCTTCTTTAATTTCCTCTGTGATCCATTGGTTGTTTAGGAGGGTGTCATTTAATTTTTATGTGGAGACAGAATTTTTGTGATGTCTTTTATCATTAATTTCCAGTTTTACTGCACTATGGTCCAATAATATGCAGGTGATAAATTCAATTCTTTTGCATTTGCTTAAGCATGATCTATGTGCTAGTATGTGGTCTGTGTTAGAAAATATCCCATGCTTATCTGAGAAGAATGTATATTCTATTCTTGTTGGGTGGAATACTCTGTAAAGGTCTAAGTCCATTTGTTCACATGATGGTTTAGTTCTGCTATTTCTTTGCTTATATCTTTGTCTAGTTGATCTATCTCATTGTGACAATGCAGGGTAAAAATCCACTGTTATAATTGTGTTATTACTCATTGATTTTTCCTGTTAAAATTTGCCTATATAATTGGTTGCTCCTACATTTGGTGCATATGTATTTATGATTGTTCTCGGTTTGAAGTACACATTGTCTGCAAACAGAAGAACTATCCCCATTTTTTTCTGCGTTCCTGTGCATGCAGTACTGTTTTCCATCCTTTGACTTTCAGTGTATGAATTTCCTTCTGAATTAAATGTTTTTCTTAGATACAGCATATTTTTGGATATTGTTTGTTGATCCACTCTGCAAGTCTGTTTCTTTTGATTGGTGAATTGAGACCATTTACACTGATGGTTATAACTAATATATATTGGCTTATCTTCATCATGTTATTTTCCTTCTGTTGGTTCATTCTTTTTCCTCTGTTTAATTGCTTGTTCCACTTGGTGGTTCCTTTCTATTGTTTTTCTTGAAATTGTGGTCAGTTTTACCTTTTTCTTGAATATGTTGTAGTTCTCTTTGTAGGGTTATTTTTGTGCTCCTGAAGTTCTTCAGTTAATCTTTTTCATGGAAATATTTTACTTCTCCATTAATTTTCGAGGATAGTTTTACAGCATACATCAATCTGGGTTGGAAGTTGTTTTCTTTCAGGACTTGAAATACTTCATGCCAGGCTCTTCTTTACTTGATGGTTTTCATGCCAGGCTCTTCTTTACTTGATGTTTTTCATTGAGAAATGTGCTGTGATCATGATAAGCTTTCCTTTATAGGGGATCTGTTTCTTTTCTCTAACAACTTTTAATATTCTATTCTTTCCTGAATTTCTGGGATCTTGATTATTATATGGGTATATATTTATTTTCATTATGGCTAATTGTAGTTTTGTATGCCTCACTCCCTGTATATCAGATTTTTTCCATACTTGGAAAATTTTGTATTACTTCTGCAAATAGTGTTTTTATGTCATTTGTGTTGACTGCTGCTGTTTCATTGACACATATTAATCTTACATTGTTCTTCTTTGTATCATCTTGCAGCTGTTCAATGGTTATTTTCTGTTTCATTTTTATTCTCGAGATTCTTCCTTTCACAATTGTTTATTATATTGCTGTCTTCAAGTCTGAAAGTCTATTATCAGCTATATACAAGTGGTTTTGCCTGCTCTTGATGAAATTTTTAATTTCCTGGATATTTATTTGAAACTGTTTCATGCATTCTATTGCTTTCCTATGTTGTTCATGGAAGGTTTCCATCATTTTTCTGTGCTCCTCTCCCTTTTTTTTTTTACTACTTCTTTAGAGCACTGAGCAATTCTTTCATTATTGTTGCCATTCCTTTTTTACCTGAGAGATTAGTTCTGGTCTGATATCGTCTATGGACTGATGGAGTCATTTCTTTACTTCAGTTGCTATCATTTCAGAAATTTCATTTATATCACTTCTAAGCTCTTCTGTGTCAATCCCTCTGGGACTTGTGCTGGGTGGGGTGGAGGCCTCTGATTGCATTTTCTCCTTTTTTTTCATTTTCTAAGATCCAGAGTTTCCCTGGAGCTCAGCCTCACTCACACGACAGTGAGAGTGGCAGGACAAGGTTTGGAAGGTTCCTGGTGCTCAGCATGGCTCTCATGTTGTTATGTGGGTGTAAGGCATGCTTGCCAATCCTCCAGAAGCTTTCTGGGTCTCACCTGGTCCAAGACTGGTGGGGAAGGGGTGAGTACACAATCACTGAGGCCCCTGAAGCTTTCTGTATCTCAGCCTGGCTCCCACACAAGGTTTCAGAAGCTTTCCAGCTCGCCATCAGGTGTTGGGGTAGGCAAGGCATGGACATCCAAGGCTCCCAAAGCTGTCCAGGACTCAGTCTGGCTCCCAGACTGGTAAGAGTGTGTGTGGGAGCAATCATCAAGGTCACTGAAGCTTTCCCATGCTCAAACTGGTCCCCATAAGGGTGTGGGAAGATGGAGCATGATCACCCAAGGTCATGAAGCTGCCTTGGATCAGCCTGGTTCCTACACCAGTTGGGGGAGTGGAGAGGGCACATTTACTGAGAGTGCTCAAGTTGTGCAGGGCTCAGCTGAGCTCCCACAAGGTTGCCCTTTGTACTGGTTTTATAGTCTCTGTTCCAGTAATGTCTGCTCTGATCTTCATAATTTCCTCTCTCATGGGAGCTTTGGGCTTGACTTGTTCTTTTTCCAGGAGTTTGAAGTTGAACATTAGGTTGTTTATTTGAGCTCATTCTGTTTTCCTGATCTGAGAATCCACCGTTATGAATTTTCCTCTTAGTACTGCTTTTATTGCATATCATAAGTTCTGGTATGTTATATCAGTATTATCATTTAATTGTAGATACTGTTTAATTTCTTCATTAGTTTCATCTGTGACCAGTGATTGTTCAGGAGGATGTTATCTAATTTCCAAATATTTAGGTAGCATGGGTGCTTAACCATAATTTTTGTGGGGATTATTGCAACTGAGTTACAATTTCACTGTAGTAGGATCTGAAAATATGCATGAGATAATTTCAGTTCTTTTGCATTTACTTAAGCATGTCATATGAACCAGTAGGTAGTCTATTTTGGGAAACACTGCATATGCAAACGAGAACAATGCGTATGCTGGTGCTGTGGGTTGGAACACGCTGTATGTATCTACTAAGTCCGTTTGATTGAGATTTGGCTCAGTTCTGGTATTTTTGTTGATTTTTTGTCTAGTTGATCTGAGTCTTTTTGAGAGTACGGTATTGAGGACCCCCATTAAAATTGTGTTAGTGCATATATGATCTTTCATGTACATTAATATTTGTTTTATATAGTTGGGTGTGCCATATATATATATATATATATATATATATATATAATTGTTACCTGTTTCTCTTGGCATTTTCCACTCATGAGTATTTAATGACCTTCTTTAGCTCTTTTGACCAGTCTTGACTTATTTGCAAATAGAGTAACTATCTCTGTGTTTTTCTGGATTCTTGTTACTTCGAGTATTTTCCATTCTTTGATTTTCAGTCTATGAATTTGTTTTTGGGTTAAATGTGTTTCTTGTATGCAACATATTGTTGGATGTTTTTTCATGACCCATTCTGCCAGTCTGTGTCTTTTGATTGATGAACTGAGACCATTTATACTGATTGTTAAAGCTCATATAGCTGATATATATATATATATATATATATATATATATATATATATGCTTATCCTTATGTTATTTTCCTGTTGATTGTTCTCTTTTTTTCCCATTGTGCTTAATTGATTGCCTAGTTGGTGCCTTCTTTCTAATGATGTTCTTAGGATTGTTTTCTTTGTTATCTCTTTCTAAAATCCTTCAAAACATTTTGTAGAGGTAGTTTGGTGGTCACAGTATTCTTCAGTTATTCATCGCCATGCAATTAATTTATCTGTCTGGGTTGGAGGTTGTTCTCCTATAGGACTTGAAAACCCTTCCTCAAATTGTCTTTGACTTAATGATTTGTGTTCAGAAGTCTGCTGTGATTCTGATGGACTTTCCTTTATTAGTGATTTGTTGATTTTTCTCTAAGCACTTTTAATATTCTGGTCTTGTGCTGATTTCTGGAATCTTGACTGTTGCTGCAGATTTATTTTGTTTATGGATAATTGTAGTTTCACATGCCTCAATTATTTATATATCATTTTCTTTTTCCATGTTGGGAATCTTTCTTCTATTACTTCCCTGAACATATTTTTGTAGCTTTTGCACTGTTTCCTGCTTTCTTATAGAAATCTCTTTATTTTCCAGGCCTCATTTTGGTCCAGTAGCACTTATGTTTGTAATCCTATGGAAAAGTTATTGGAATTTTAGTGAGTTAATTCCAATCTACCACTTCCAGTGCAATCCACAGCATGAAAAAAGATGCAAAAACTTATCTATAGTAGTGGGAAGCCAAGTGGGTCCTAAGTCTAGCTAGAATAATTCCTAGCTGGAACAAAGTCCTTCCCCAGGGCCAAACTGAGATTTTATTAATTTGTGAAGATAGGAATGGCTCAGGGATTAGTGACTATGAGAATGGCAGAACAACATTTTAAGTTGGCAGAAGAACCGGAATACTTTGAGCTGGGTTAGGTAGGAGACAATATACACAGAAAGGGAGATGAAGAAAGATCTTTTGCATAATATAGTTTGGGGAAGTATCTTATGCTTTGGGGTAGGTGCTTTAGCTTTGATATATAATCTTCATTCCCTGAAATTTCATGGCCTCTTTTTTTCAGGCTCAATCCCAAAACAGTGGCACCACTCTGTCAAGCTCATGCATACTAGTTAAGAGCTACAGGAGGGGAAAACTGCTATATTAACTTAACGGGTTATTAATTTTTCCACATTTCCAATAACTACTTCATCCAGGCAGGTGTTCACTTTTTTCTAATATTCAATTTGTCCAAGGAATGTCTGTGTTGTGAATATTCTTTATTGTGCAGACACAGAGCAGACACTAAATCTATACTGATAATGTAGAAAAGAATGTTCAAAATAGACTACTTTCTAAAAATATTTTATAAAATTAATTAAATCACTCAAAGGGTTGTTTCCACTAATCTACTCATAATATGTTAGATAAATGGACATTTCAAAGGCAAATGTACATATGTAAGGCAAGTCTGACTAAGATACTATCACAAATCTCCCGAGTTTAAAACTAATTCACACCTAAAATACAACGTTTGAACAAATTAAAACAATGATCTTAGATTGTAGGTAAGAAATGCCTCTTTTTTTCTTTTGTCTTTTTGAGACAGGGTCTCACTATGCAGTTCAGGCTGCCCTTCAACTCACTATGTAGCCCAAGTTGGCCTCGAAGTCCGCAATTCTCCTGTCTCAGCCTTCCCAGTGCTGGGATTACAGGTATGCACCACAGGTATGCACCACCATGCCTAGCAAGAAATGCCATTCTCAAGAATCCTAACAGTATAGACAACATTGTCTAGTTTTACCATGTAAAAGATGTGCTGTCCAATAAATGAAAACTATCAATTTGAACACAAATGCTTAAATATTCCTCC
This sequence comes from Dinomys branickii, assembly GCA_004027595.1. Lineage (NCBI taxonomy): Eukaryota > Metazoa > Chordata > Mammalia > Rodentia > Dinomyidae > Dinomys > Dinomys branickii. The sequence goes on along the minus strand of PVLD010008854.1, from coordinate 27,579 downwards.
TCCATCTGGACCATGCACTCACATGGGCGTAATAGTGTTGAGTCAGAGCTCTTGGCATCTGGGGGTGGCCAGCCACTGGTCCAGGCCTGCCCTTGGACAGCTGGTGACTCTCATAAGGAACTTCTGGTGACTGCTGTCCTGGCACAGGCTCTCCTTGAGCTCTACAAAGTCTGTCACGAAGCTGGACGATGTTTGGCTGTAAGAAGCAATGGAAGAACACAAAGCAAACTGTGAGGATTTACCCAGCTGTGCAACAGCATGCTGATCTTCCTTACAGTGATCTGTCCCTGCAGGAGACCCCCTTTGTTCACATGCTGTGTGTTATACAATAAACCCTGACATTGGAGGGTTCAGCATTAGGGTCTCTAGTACTGAAGACTGGCACCAAAGAAAGATCCGTGACATACACAGCAACATCTGTTTTAGTGCTTGGTTGGTTGTTGTTTTTCTTTTTTTTTTTTTGAGACAGCATCTTACTATGTAATCGGTCCAGGCTGGCCTCACACCTTCGATCCTCTTGCCTCGCCTCAAAGTGCTAGACTTCTAGGCATGCATCAGAGAGAATAACTTCTAATCTAACTGAGGCAGGGATCTGAATCATATCCACAGATCACAGTCATTTTCAGCACTGCTCTTCTGATGTTTTCTTCTGGTTAAATAATAATGCTCCTGAGCCTCTGCTTCCTGTCCACCATATCATGAGCTCTCCTCTGTCAGACCGCTCTGCTGTGCTGTCCTGCCTTGGAGCCAGCTCAATATGGAATGAAACACCAGTGAAAATAAACTCCTCCTTCCTTAAGTTGTAGGTGTCAGACATTCTGTCCCAGCACAAGGGAAGTAACCAAGATGCTGGGAAAATAAAACCTAATTTTCACTAATTCAAAAAAAAAGGAATAATGCTCATAAATCATAAAACTAACACAAGCCTCAAAGAGAATTAACTGCTAAAGATGGCGATGAAAGAAAACAGTGATGTAAAAGACAAAACTTAATTTTTAAGAGACATTTCTTGAAATAAATTAAGGTCTCATATTCAGATCTATGGCTCATACATTGAAATCTTACATAAATTTACAAGTTAATCATACATATTTTCTACACATTAACAATAAAGCAATTTGTTAGAATGCTTCAGAAATTATTTTAATACATGAAAAACTATACAATCTTATCAATTTCTTAAAGGTTTAAAATGGTCATTTAAACTTTATTCTTTGTAGGAGTACGCAATCCTGAAGACTGAACCTAAGGCTTTGCACTAAGCTATACCGCTGGTCACTTAAGTTTTATTTTGACAGGACTCAGCTTCTCAAGGAACTAGAATTACTAGCATGTACAACCACATCTGGCTTATGTGAGCTTTTAACATATACTTTATTGTTTTTTATGGTAGAAAATTATACACTATAACAGTTATGACAAAGCCTCAAGGGCCGAGAATACAGCTAAGCAGAACCGTGCCTTATCTCTCCCTTTTCCAAAATAACCTCAAAATTCTGATCTACCATTTCTTCCACTGCCCTTAGCTTGGCGTATTGGCTTATTTTTATGAAGAAAATATAAATTTCGCAAGGGAATGACTTCAGTTCTCAGCCACCAAATCTACATACATCTACTCTCTTCCCCTTACACTTCTCCTGTAATGGAGGAGTTGCTTCTATCTGCACACCTGCCTACCTACCTACTGTGGGTTGGAGATTAAATGCAGGATTCACAGTGGGGTACATCACAGTCCTTTTTTGTTTGAGACAGAGGTTCCAGCCTGTACTTCCTTTTCAAGAATACCATTATAAACTATGCTGTTCTTCCTCTTACATCTTCTACCTCTTCTTGTATTTTCTTGATATTAGCATTTAAACATACACAAATGTCTCTTATGTTAGGAAAAAAGTCTCCGTTGGACCCTGTTACTAAACTTACTCTCCTGCATAAATAGTCAAAATCCTCTGAAGTAGAGAGGAAGTTCCCAAAAGCTGATCCATGGACTGGTATGGAATTATTGGGAGTTTTTTATGTGTTAGTGATAAAAGAAGAAACAGGTAAGCTAATATTGTGTGTGTCTGTACATACAGCATATTACAGATGAACAAGTCACACTAAGGTCACCAAGCACCTTCTGAAGACTGTCCTCCATTCTGTTATATCCTTTTTACTTTAAATACATGACTTCATGATTTTTTTTTAATTGTGGAAGTTGGGAGGATAGGACAATGGGAAAAAAAGAATCCAGTTATACGAGGTACAGGTACAAATTTCTTATAGTGAAAGCGATCATTATGTGTACCTAAACTGTATCAACAATCTTAATTTAAAAAAATGGTAGAACTAGTAAGTAGAATTTCTGAAATACCTATGCTTCACAAAATAAAAACTTCCTGACTCTGTAGAGATACTACATTCTTGGCATTTATTGGTCTGCTGGAATATTTTAAAAAGTACCTACTCTAATGCTCAAATTAGAAACTTAGTAGTTGCCTTAACTCTTTTCCTTCATTGCCTACCTTTAATCTTAACAGTTAAGACAGTTAATTATTTTTTAACAATTCTTTCATCTTCTGTCCATCAGCACCGCCAACACCCTGGGCCAGTTATCATAATTTCTTGCCTTCACCAGTGCAATGAATATTTACCTGGACTCATCTTTTTCTCTTTTCCAAAACATCCTCTAAACTGCAATCACAATTTGCCTTTTGAAATACAAATAGTAATATCACTTCTTTGCTGTCAGTTGTCTCCTATTAACCTTACTACCATCAAGACTGGAATTTTCAAAATGCTTCTAACGCTTATTTGTCTTGGACTTCTCTGGTGTTGTTCCTCTCCCTGTTCCTTAGTCATTCTCTTCTAGCTAAAAACAGTTTCTCCCAAACACCCTGCCCCTCCCATCTCAGTGTTCCTGCTCATGAGCCTCCTACGTGTGGAATATGTTCTCTCATGGAAGTTGTTACACATGTAACTCCTACTCATCCCTCCCAGTTCCCCTTGACACATGTCCTCCTTAGAGAAGCCTTCCTTCACCTACATCCATCTAACCTTGTTCACGCTACTCATCAAACCTCAAATACAATTGCCAGTAATTTGCAAAATTTCATTGCATTAATTTCATTAATCATTTACGAATTGTTTGATGTCTGCTTCCTTGGTCTGTAAAATCTATCAAGATAAAGATCATATCTATGTCATGTATCGCCATATGTGTAATATCTAGCACAGTGTCAGACAGTGTAGATACATAGTAAGTACCTGATGATCACCTAAGTGACTATGCAGCTGAGAAAACTAACCTCTGTAAATAAAAATGCTTAGTGGGCAAAAACATTCAACTTCTAACCCGGATTCTGCAAGCCCCATTATTCCTTTCTCCTCTTTGCTCTCTCCATACAAATAGAAACAATAGTAACACTATCACACCCGTATGTAGAAAGTCTCCCTTGTGGTGGCCATTGGAAAAAGGGTGGATTCTAGAGTAAGGATTGGGTCAGGATCAAGATGGGATACACCTTGGGGATCAGATGGTGGTAGGAAGTGGGCATCCAGTGAGAGGTCATTAGGTTACTGCGGACAAGCTCTCAGAAGGACTCACATAGTTATTCTGGGGCTTCAGTCTTTCTCTGGCTTCCTGTATCACTATATGATCTCTTCTTTCACACAAACTCACCATTGTGATGCTGTTCACCGTGAGGGCTTCACCAGAGCCAAGGTGATGCCACCACAATGCCCTGGAACTTTTAACTGAGAGTTAAATAAACCTCTTTATAAAGTATCCAGTATCAGGAATTTAAATATAGTAACGACCACTAATTTAAAAACATTATAAATATCTTCTACTGCAGTTTAAATTCTCATTCCCTCATTTAGTCTTTCATTTAAATAAAATTTATTAAAAAGTTTTGTACATACAAACAAATCTACACATTATTAATATGTACAGTATGAATCAGTGATAAGTACATAGTACACAAATCAGTGTTGTTTTAATTTGCATTTCATGAATGGCTGATGATGTCAAACATTTTTTCATGTATTTATTTGCTATTTGTATTTCTTTATCTGGGAAGGGTGTATTCATCTCAGATGCCCATTTTTGGATCGTACCTTTTGAGGGGGCTGATTTTAAAAAATTCTTTTTATGTTCTAGTTGGAAGTTCTTTGCCCAAGGGACAGTTGGCTAAGATTTTTTCCCAATGTGTGGGTTTTCTTTGTACTCTTGCCTATAATATATGCCATAAATCTATTTATCATCTTCAGAATTTTCTCCTGACCTCTTATTTTGTGTGTGTGTGTGTGTGTGTGTGTGTGTGTAGTAAAAAAACAAGATTTACCATCCTAGTGAAGTTTTTTTAAAAGAATTCAATACATTTTTAACTATAAGCATTGTTTTATAGTTGCTCTGTAGGACTTACCATGTAGAGCTAGAACATTGTACCCTTTGAATAATACCTTCCCATTCCTTTTCCTTCTCCCAGAAACTTCCATTCTACTTTACTACCATCACTTTGACTCTTTTACATTTATTATACAAATCGTTTCATACATCGTTTGTCCCTCTGTGTCTGGCTTGTTTCACTTTCAGGTTCAGCCATGTTGTGGCACATATACAGAGCTTCATTTTTTTATGATTTCATTTGGTTTTCTTCTACTTTTTAATTTTAAGGACAAAAGAATGAAAACACATTAAGAAACACAAAGACATAAACAAAACACAAAAACAATAAAAGCCATACAGAATCTCAGACAAGGTGACAGAAATTAACAATGGTTGTTGCATTAGTTATTGTTATCTTCAAATTGGTTACTCAGTTAAACAAATATAGGCATGTGAGACTGACCAAACAGACATTAACTGCTCCTTCCCATACAGCAATGGACATTAGTAGTACAATTACCTTAGCTGTCTTGTGTGTGCATATATACATATTTTCCTCCTCCTCTCTTTTCTCTTTTCCTTCATCGCATGTATTCTCTCCTTTTGAGTAGTTTATTTCCCTCTCACAATATCTATTGTACCTTTTAGATTTTATTTACTTTCGGATTCTTACACTGGTGAGACAATACAGTGTTTACACATGTAGGTCTGATTTATTTCACTTACGCGTATGGTCTCTAGTTGCACCCATTTACCTATAAAAGCCTCGCATTTATCTTTCTTTATACCTGAGTAATATTCTATCATACAAAAATAGCACATCTTTTTTATCCATTCCTCAGTTGATGGGCATTTGGGTTGCTTCCATGATTTAGCTTTTATAAATTGTGCTGCTATAAATGTGGGGCATGTATATTGCTGTGGTATGATGTTTTTAGTTCTGGAAACACACCTAAAAGGAAAATAGCTGGGTTGAATGGGACCTCTAACCCTAGTTTACTAAGGAATCTCCAGACTGATTTCCACAATGGGTGTACCAATCTACATTCCCACCAACAGAGGACAAATGTTCCTTTTTCCCCACAGACTTGCCAGCATTTTTTTACTGGTTGAGTTCTTGATGATAGCCATTCTTTCTGGGGTGAGGTGGACTCTCAGTGTTGTTTTTATTTGCATTTCTTGTATGACTAATGATGTTCAACATTTTTTCGTGTACTTATTTGCCATTTGTATTTCTTTATCTGAGAAGTGTGTAGTCATCTCAGATGCCCATTTTTGGATTGGGTCTTTGAATTGGGGGGCTGATTTTTAAAAATTCTTTATATGTTCTAGATAGAAGTTCTTTGACTAAGGGACAGTTGGCTAAAATTTTTTTTCCCAATTTGTAGGTTTTCTTCTTACTCTGTTGGTGATTTCTTTAGATATGCAAAAACTTTTCAATACAGTGAGATCCCACTTGTTGATTCTTTTAGATATTTCCTGTGCAGCTTGGTTTTTGTTCATGAACTCTCTGCCTAATCCTATGTCTTCAAGATTTTTATCTACTTTTCTTTCAGTAGATTTAGTGTTTCTCTTTTAATATTTAGGTCTTTGATCCATTTTGATGTGAGTTTCATGCATGGTGACAGACATGAGTCTACTTTCACTCTTGGGCATGTGGTGAGCCAATTTTTCCAGCACTCTTTTATCTTTTTTTATACCGGGAATTGAATTCAGGACTGAACTTTGGTTGCCTAGCAGGCACAAGCAGGTGCTTATGCCACTGAGCTATATACCTGGCCCCCAGCACCACTTATTAAAGATCTGATCTTTATTCCAGTGAACATGTTTGGCCCATTTGTCAAAAATAAAGTAGCTGAGTGTGTTTGTGGTTGTGGCTGCATCTTCTAGTCTTTTCCACTTATCCTCAGGTCTGTTTTCTTGCCAATACCATGTTGATTTTATCACAGCAGCTCTGTAGTATAGTTTCAAGTCAGGGATTGTGATGCCTCCTGACTTGCCTTTGTTGCCCAGGATTACCTTTGCTATTCTGGGGCTCTTCTGGTTCCAGATGAATTTTAGGAATATTTTCTCTAGGTCTGTGAGGGATACTAATGGTATTTTAATTGGCATGACATTGAATCTGCATTACAATTTGGGAAATATGGCAGTGATGGTTCAATCTATGCAAATCAATTAATGTAATACACCATAATAACAGAGCCAAAGACAAAAACTACATGATCAATTCAATAGATGCAGAATAAGCTTTTCACAAAGTCCAAAACTTGTTCATGATAAAATTCCTACAGAAAATAAGAATAGATGATCTTCACCTCAATCTGATCAAAGCTGTCTATGACAAACCAACAACTAACATCATACTAAATGGACAAAACATGAAAGCTTTCACTTTAAAATCAGGAACAAGACAAGGATGTCCACTGTCATCACTCCTATTCAACTCAGTTCTAGAAGCATTAGCCAGAATAATTTGACAAGAGAGAGATATAAAAGGAATAAGGATAGAAAAGGAAAAAGTGAAATTATCATTATTCGCAGATGACATGATACTCTACATGGAAGACCCCTGAAACTCCACCAAAATACTCCTAGAATAAAAAATTCAGTAGTATAGGCAGATACAAAGTTAACACTCAAAAATCAATGGCATTCTTATACACAAACAACCCACTGAGAGAGAAATTAAAGAAACCATAACTTCCACAATAGCATCCAAAAAATTGAAATACTTAGGACTCAAACTAATGAAAGAAGATCCATACAGTGAAAAATTCAGTACTCTGAAAAAGGAGCTAGAAGAGGATTTCAGAAAATGGAAAGATACTCCTTGCTCATAGATAGGAAGAACTAACATTGTGAATATTATTTCTTTTGTTGCGATTAATGGATTCCATTATATATATATATATATATATATATACACACACACACCCCATTTTCTTTACCCATTATATGTGAAAAAGAATTTCAGTTGCCTCTGTGTTGTGGCAATTGTAATGCTGTAAAATATGGGAATGCAGATGTACATCCACAAATAGGATTACTGAATTATATATAATCATTTTTTGGTTTGTGAGGAATTAGTGGCTATATCAATTTCTATCCCTACCAGTGTACTAGAAACCCTTCTTTTCCATATCCCTACCAAAATTTGTTTTGTTTTGTTCTTTTTAAAAGCCAGCCTAACACGTATAAATTGGTATCTCATTATAATCTTAATATGCATTTCCTTCATGATTAATGATGAACATCTTATCTCATTTGATGGTTATTTCTTCGAGGAAATGTCTATTTAGTTCTTTTATTTGGCTTTTTTCTGTTCAGTTGTGTAAGTTTCTTACATGTTGTAAATATTTACTCACCACTAGGTGTATGGTTGGCATTTTCTTCCCTTTTACAAGTTGTCTCTTTGCTTTTTTGATCACTCCCTTTGATATGAAGCCCTTTAAATTTGATGGCTCACTAGGTTATCTTGTTTTTATTTTTGGTGTCACTTCCAAGAAATCACCGCCAAAGCCAATGTCCAAATGTTTTCCCCCTAGGAATTTTATGGTTCAGGCTTTGTTTTTCTGTAATATATTTTGAATTTGACTTCTGTGTAGGATGTGAGATAAGAGTCCAATTTCATTCTTCATGTGTATATAGTTTTCCCAACACCAATGAACAGGTTATCCTTTACCCACTGTGTAATCTTTGCATTTTTGTCAAACTGTAGTTGACTGTGTATACAGATTTACTTTTGTACATTAGTGTATACAGTATGTCTGTTTTTGTGCTAGTATCACACTTTTTATTACTATTAGCTCTGCAATACATTTTAAAGTCAGGAAGGTTCATCTTTCAGTTTATTCTTCCTGCTTAAAATTGCTTTGATTGTATGAACTTTTGTGGTTCCATGTGAATATTAGGACATTTCTATTTGGAAAAAATTACCATTGGAAATTTGCTTTACTTTTTTTGCAGTACCAGGGATCAAACTCAGGACCTTGCGCTTGCCAAGCAAGCGTTTATTCCACTGACCTATATCCCCAGCCCTAACATTGGAAATTTGGAAAGAGTGCATTGAACCCATAAGTTGGGATGAATATGTGAATAGCTGAATCTGGGAATATAGGATTCTTACCACTTATTTTTGTCTGCCTTAATTTCCTTTGCTAGTGCTTTATAGTTTCCAATGTAGAAGTCCTTTATCAGTGTTTTATAGTGTCCAGGGTAGAACCTTTTCATTTAGTAAAATTTGTTGCTAAGTATTAAAAAAAATTTTTTGTGGTATTGTGAATTTATCAAAAGCTTTTGTCTTTATTTTTGTCTTTTTGTAACAGGGTCTTGCTATGCAGCTAAGGCTGGCCTTGAGCTTACTTTGTAGCCCAGGCTGGTCTCAAACTCACAACAATCCTGCCTCAGCCTGAGATTACAGGCATGCGCCACCATGCCCGGAGCTTTTACCTTTTAACAGATGGTTGAATTTATTTTCCATAGCTTTTACATAGATGTTCATCAAGGATACTGGTCTGTACTTTTCTTGTATCTCTGGCCCCGTGTGTCTCATAAAATGTTTGAAAAGTATTCTCTTATACTATTTTTTTGAAAAGTTTAAGCATTGGTGTGGTGGTGTATTCCTGTAATCCCAACCACTCTGGGAGGCTGAGGCAGGATTCCAAGTTTAAACCCTGCCTGAGCAATTACAGAGCAGTTTAGTGACTTCAGGGTTACTGTCTCAAAAATATATATAAATGCCTAGGAATATAGATTAGGGTGAATGCTGTGGATTCAATCTAGTGTCACAGAAAAAAAAAGAATTGGTATCCTTCTTAAAGACCTTATAATGGATTAATTTGAATCAGTACCCCCTATTACAAAAATCCTATACAAATTAGGCATTTTTTTGGTATAGTTTTGTTTATCTTTACTATTAAAAGTATCTTTACTTACTCCATTTTTCTTGCCGCATCCAGTGTGGCCAGTGGGATCCTAAGAGGCAGCAACAGGAGATTAAGACACATAGAAGGAAAAAAAAAAGCTGGGTGGGTGGGACATAACCCACTGATGGAGACAGCAGCAGCGTGTCAGCCTCAGCATCTTTACTTAATATTGTTCACGGCATACAATCTGTTTTATTACTAGAGAAGAACTGGCATTGTGAAATCAAGACAAAACTCTCCACTTTCCCTTGAGTTTGATGTGAGATGAAAATTCATATACTACAAACACTTTATTAAATAACATTGTATTATGCATTACAATGCTAATAACTTACTAGGTCTGTGAGTAAACCGTCAAGAAAATTAATTGTGAGAGAGATTGTTGGGAGCTGAGAAAACATATTGCTAAACTTTACTAACTTTTAAATATCACATTGCTTGTTAAAAAGACAAACCTTGATCCTCATGATGGGATTAATTAATTTCTGGTAGTGATTATGGGCACCAGGGTCTCTTAATTTTGGGTTGTCAAATGATGGGATCAGCTACAGGCAGGGTCTGATCATACTGAATTGAGAAATTCTTTGATCTTCTTGGGCAGCTCATCTACGTATTTCTGGTAAAAGGCTACCAGGTCATTGGAGATGGACTAAGGAAGGCATAACTGATGACCACTCTTCATGTAGACCCAGAACTCCACACCTATAAGTCACTACTCGTTCAGAAGTGGAGCAAGATCCACGAAATTGTATTGCAGCATTTGTTGATCACATCCAGGTGATGCCTGTTCGTCTTGATAATCTTGTTGCTGTTTTGCAGTGCACCACAGTAGTGGCCGTCTTCTTGCTTGGAAAACCTGCATGGACTGCAGCAGGCAGCACAGATGAGGGCCCCTCACTGTACGGGGCTGCAACCAGGAGAGGGAAGCTAGCGGCCACCCAGGCTGTCCTATCCTACATTTTTTTTGTTTTTCAAAGAAAATGCATTGGATTAAAAGAATGAGTAGCTAAGCACCAGAAAAGTCACAGGACAGAGATAAGGACTTCTAGTCTAGGACGAATGAGTATCAGAGGCACAATGTTTCTCAAATGGCCTGTCACAGTGCAGTTAAAAGGTAAGAAGAGCTGAGAAGGTAGAATTTTTAAGGTGAGTCACAAACACTGAGGGTGGGAGACAGCAAGGAGAAAGATAACAAGCAAGTTCCAGTATGGTGCAGGACACTGATGCAGAGCTGTAATGGTCATGAGTGTGGATGGTCTGTCCTGATGGGTGAGAATACTGACAAATTTCACAACTAGCAGTTAGGGCCATGGAGCATAATTCTCCAATCTGGGTACACTGGAATGAGACCTGAATTTAGTTAGGAAAAAATAAGAAGGGGCATTTCCAGGGGAGATTCAAATGTAAATTTACTTCCTTTTGTGAGGAGTATGAAACAGGGGCTCCGCTCTGTTGCCCAAGCTGACTTTGAACGCCTGGGCTTGGGGAATTATCTGTCTCAGCCTCCCAAAGCCTAGGGTTACAGAAATGCACCACCAAGACCAGCTTTTCTTTACCCTTCTGCCAGATGCTCAAATCTTTGCTCATTTCTCTATTGCTGTGGAAGAAACACACTGGTATGAAATGAAATTGTGGTAGTAAAAGAAACATGGAACAAGAAAAGCAGGTGATAGCAAATAGAGAGGTGGAAGGAGTTCCAACAGGCAGCAGTGGATTAGACAGGCCTTCAGGATTTGGGGGCTAAAATAAAGAGCAAAGGAACATAAGGCGAGTATGGAGTAATTATTTGCCTTAAGAACAAACAGTTGCTGATGCTGTGCTTTAAAAATAACGTAAAGTAGAATTTATAGGTCTGAGGAGCTAAAGAACAGCCTAGGGCTGGATGGGAGACATGGCTCAGTGGTACAAGGGCTTGCTCCCCATAGACCAAATGCCCTGGGTTCAATTTTCAGCACCATAGAAACAAAACAAGACAAAAAAATGAATGAACAAAAAAGCCTAGGTTCGACTAGGGTCAACTGTGATTTGAAACGAGCTATTATGCTTTAGATAGCAATTTACACACACAGAAACCTAAGACTGAATGAGTCTATTACCTTAATTTTATTTTATTTTTTTATTACCTTAATTTTAGATTCCCTTGAGCCTCAGTCTACCTTTGCATTGTGTTTTCTGGTATTAAAAAAGGAAACACCCAAAAACAACCATAGAGGAATATATTTAGCAGTGAGGTAAGAAGTGAATAACCTAGTGACAGAAGCACGAGGGATGACACAGAAGAGCACAAGTTCAAACACTGAGCATTTTTACTACTTGACTTGACTGCAGCTACACACTCACAATCAGACATTTGACTAAATCAGCTTAACTTTGTGAGTCAGTATTCAGAGAAATGTCCAAAGTCAAGAACTGATTGGAATAAAGAGATATGCACTGTTTTCTTTGTTCTTTTTCTTAAGAACTCACAGCATACCAGCAGGAATTAAACATAAGTACTGCTGTATGCTTTCTTCTACAGGAGGACTCAGGACAACACTGCAAAACCTTCTCAGATATGCAAACACTGTGCACAAAAAATAGCCACCTACTTGCAGATGTTAATTTGTAAGTCATCGCTTCACACTCTGAAAATAAAATAGTATCAACCAATTTGAAACAAGGCTAAATGGAAAAGAGGCTTACTTTTCTCCGACTATAAAAAAGCCTCAGTAAGGTTTAAGAGCATTCCTCTGGCATAAAAGTAAACAGAAAAACTCTATATGAAAAAGTGCTAGAGATTGCTGTCAAGGACAGAATAAGAAATCAAAAATCAAAATGTGTCAAAAATCACAATCTGCTTTAATACCATCAAGTTCCCAAATATATGACAAGGAACTTAACAAAACATATACAGAAATTTGATAGATAGTTATAAATTAGGCTGGTAGTAGAGAAAACTGTGCATTTTTTAATGCTTTATAATGAACACAGCAAATCTGAATGAGGCTAGCTGCAATCACTAATTCCCAACAGAGAAAACTAGGGCAGGTTCAGAACACTCATTACTGGAATGCAACGGGAAGAATAAAAAAAGTAATGCAACAAGAACATGACAGTTAGACACACTTTATGCACTGTCATTAAGGATCTAGTGGATTTTATAAAATTTATCAGTAAAGATCTAGTGGATTCTGAAAAAATTAAACCTCAAAGGCCTTCATCATAGTTTTGTTAATTACCTGATTTAACTATCATGTGATTTTGTTTAAAATTTCACCTTAACATGAAGATGTCTGTATAACTTTCACAATCAAGTGAAACAAAGAGTAGGATAAGGAAAGTTCACCTAGAATAACGAAGTTTTATTTTTAGCTTAGCAACTAGTGTTTCCCCTGTGCTTCCTGCTTCTCTTTATATAAAAAGTACATGTATTCATAAAGAAAACAAAAATTCGAGTGCTACAACCCTAAAAGTTTTGCTGTGTAAAACAGAGTAACAAAATTGAGCTGTGAGGTATGTGCAAAAGAAATACTAAGTCTTTAGGCTGAATTTTTTTTCTTTTCTTACCAATTCTAAAACAAGAAAAGGAATTTGGAGGAAATCTGAAAAGTAAACACACACACAAAAAGAAACCCAAAATCATCTATGTATTATCACTACTCAAAGATTACCATATAAAAATTTGAGCATGGTCTAGTAGTGCCAAATTCTAACTAGTGAAAGAAAATTTTCTTTTTTCAGTACTAGGACTGAACCCAGGGAACTCTGAACTACATCCCTAACCTTTTTGAAAATATTACTGGGGGATACAGTCTCACTAAATTGCCCAAACTGGCTTCAAATTTGTGATCTTCTGGCCTTAGCTTCCCAGTACAGGAGATTAAAAGCATGTACCTCCATACCTGGCTCCTTAAAATACGGTTTTCTTTGGCCTAAAAAAACAAACCTGATAATGTAACTGATTTATTTCAGTTAAAAAACATTATCTTTAAATATGAAAAGTTATGAATCATATGTAATTCTCTATTTAAAATGTTAATGTTTTATATAAAATTCTTTTGATTTATAACTGGGAAGTATGAAAAGATATCACATAAAAACTAGCCAGTGGTACCTTTGAGTTTCCATTAAGAATCAGTATCTGAAGGACTTATGTATGAAATGATACCTTTTCCATTACACTGATTTTTACTAAGCAATATTTTGAAAGCTAGTTTTCTTTATACCTATACCTGTATTATAAATTTGATTAAATTCCCTTAACAACTTTAAGGCTGAATTAAACAAATAGTCACAGAGTAACCACAAAATGTTTTTATCACTCTACACAATGTTCCATCCAAAAAAGTGCTAATGGCCCAGAATTCATTTCATTTCTTATTTATGGTGAGGGAGCCTGGGTTGCACGTCACCTGGATGGCTCTTGGTGAGTAACAGGATACGGCTTCAAGGGGATTTAAGCCTGTGCTGTAGATCAGTCACCTGAGGCCCTTTTTATAATGAAGTTAAACTTGTGCTTTTTAAATTTAAATTATTGAGAATTAAGACTGTGGACATGGGAAAAGGACCTGAGGAAAGAGAGAGGGGAGGGTGAGGGCAGAGAAAGGAGGAATAATGCAATAGATGCATGTACCAGTTCTCCAAGATCGATGTAACTACTGTGTATTGCAAATATATAGTAATAAAAAACTTAATTATTTGAAATTTGATGTCGTTTCTCACAATAAAATGAATGAACTTTCCTAAGTTTATTAGCAGTTTCTGATTCATCCTGGCCTTTCTGTTGGAATACTATCTCATTATAATCAATAGGATTGCCAGGGATGGTGACTCACGTCTGTAATCTCAGCTTTTGGGAAGCTGAGGCAGGAGGCCAGCCTACACTACATAGTGAGACCCTGTCTCGAAAAGCAAAAACAAAAAAATTACAGGCAACCTCTATAATATGTTGCAACCATTAGTAGGCCATGAGATCCATTCAGTGATTACCGATAAATACTGCGAACAATTCGACATAGAAAAAAGGGGTTAAAGAGAAGAGAAAGTATCAGAGGCCAAAAAAGAGAAATACTTTTAAGTAAAACTTGTGCTTAAGCAGACATGTTTGTACTGTGCTGTGACATAAAAGCACATACTTAACCGGATTGAATTTACCTCCTTTGAGATGGCTGGCTAAGGTATCACCTTGAAAAAACCTGCTGGAACCTTTAACTTTGTTACTGTATGTAACCACTGCTGCCACTCACCTACTGGACTTTCCACATGGTGGCTCTACTTGGTACCCAGGGCTCCCTCCCACTGCTCTTCATCTAGTATCAGCTCTTCGGAGCAAATTCAGTCTTTGTGTATTCTTATTTAGTCTGTACTCCTTACAGCAACGGAAAAGGAAAATTACGTATTCTGTATCCACAAAGACTTAAAATATTCAATATATTGCAATTACCTACTTGTTAAATTTATACATATTCTTTTTATTGAAATTATCTTTTTTTATACCATTTCCCCCTTGAGCTTGATTATGAACTAAGAGACTTGTATAGTTTCATGAAGACTAAAATTAAGTTATATTATTATTTATGCAGAAATTGTCACAACTTAGCCTTAACTTGCTCCAAGGTCATTTACCACATTCCCCAATGTCTGTGAAAACATCCATGTTTTTGTGCTAATAAGAAAATAACCCTGAACTATTCTATTTCCCTCCTCTGAGACTTAAGATTGACTATGATTTAGAGTCTCGAAAGTCCATGTGCTTCCCCAAGGGTATACACAGACATGGTGGGCAAAAGTATTATTGCCCTTTTTCTTGCACTGTTTTTCAGAATGTTTTTAAGATTATAAATCCATACTGATCTTTTTTATGGAATGTGTATTATTGTTCCTTTCCTTGAATAAATCTTTCTCTTACACTCAAAGATTCACAAATACTAACAGGACTTACACCCTGAAACGCTGGCTCTCGTTGTTCTCTTGGTCCAGTGGCATCTGAACGTCCAACAAGTGCATCTGAATTGACACCGAGGTATTGTCCACAGCCGGATTTCAGGGCAATTCTCTGGGTTAATAAAATAGACAAATATTAAAAACTGAGCAAACGTATTAAAATATGGAACTAAAAGCGGGGCATGTGTGTGCATGCATATACATTATATATGTTATACATATACACACAAACACATTGATATTTTCTATATGGAAATTATAAAATATAAACATTCAGATTAGATGTTTTCCAAATCTTTAAAAGTTGTATGTGGCTTCTTGCTGACATATCGGACACTCTAGTTCTCTCTATATAATTTCATATTTTGTTTCCAAATATAAGTACTGTATCTTACATCATACAATATCTAATATTATATATTCTACAGCAAATATTTTCTAAATGTATTACCTTTCAAATATATTACTTTTAACAGATATAAATATTCTATTACAGATGTATTAAAATTTTTTTTGCCACTATACAAAGTCCTACTGACTATCTTTTCTGTGTATGTTAGAGGTTTAATTCTCCTCTAAAAACACACAGTATAATTCTAACTTAAGAATACTTACATATTTACTGAGTATTTGCATAATATCCTTTTTGAATGTCACAGAATTCATTTTCAGAAAATTTATTTCTTAAGTTAAAGTTACTATGAGCCCTTTAGTTAGCTGAATATTAGAATTTTATAGTGAATGAAATTAACAAGAAGAAAGTTACTAATTATAGTTAAACTCAAGATTACCTGAAGTCAGACAATCTGACAGCAGTAAACTGCTGAGGAGGACTAGGACCTTCATCATCTACAAGAAAAAATTTGATATTCTTTTGCTTAAAAAAAAACCACACACTACGGTTTCCCTCCTAAAATTTAGAATATTACGATATTTGGACACAAATATAGTATCCATAGAGTCATGTCTTCCTGAGACTATCTTCTTATCACTATGTGGCTAAGATGATAGGTTGAGATGATAACTTTGTTACTTCCAAGACACTTGCTTCTTGTATTTTAACTGTAAGGTATGGTGAAATAAGCACTTAGTGTTTAAAATACTAAATGCTTTCATTATTCAAGGAATGGCCGTTGTGATCAAATGATACTGTGTTTTTGCTGTTTATCTCATACCTCATTAATGCTTCCCCTGTGATCTAACTAGAATGAGGAAACTTCTACTTGTTAACTATTCCCAGGCTAGTTTTGGCAAAAGGCCTAAAGAAAACAGGAATTCAAACTTCTGATTCCACCAGGTTTTCTTTCCACCTACTGTTTCTTTTTTTCTGAGACAGCATCTTACTATGCGGTTCAGGCTGGCCTTGAACTCACTTATATAGTCCAGGCTAGCCTCATACTCACAGCACCCACCTGCCTCAGCCTCCTTGGTGTTATGATTACAGACTTGTGCCCCAAGACTGGCTTCACTTACTATTTCAATTACATTATTTACACTGTCTTTTACTTCCACAGATGCTCTCTACTACTGGGCAGTGTTTTTAATTGCTTACTCTGGAAAGAGGGAGTTGCCAAGGGTAGCTAAATATGCAAAACAGAAAGAAGTGGAAGGGTCCAATGCAACATTTCCTTTAGAACATGCTTAAGGGTAACTGTAGTGCAACGAAGTGCATGACTGTCATAAAATCTACATTTTAAGTGTCTTTTCCCTTTCATTGTTTCTACCAAATACCAACCTTCTTTATGTGGGGCTCCCAGTGTAAAAAGGCCATTGTCAAGTGCATGGATGTAGGTTCCTTTATCCATTTCAATGGCGATACTTCCTGAAATATCACCAAAGTTGGCCACCGTCCACCATATTCCTTAAAAAAAATCAGAGTTTATTAAACTTTTTACTTTTTATTTGACACTTCCCCCTTAAATGCAGGGGATTGAATGCAAGGCCTCATGCATGCTAGGCAAGTGCTTTGCCATTGTTTTTTTAGACAGTCTTCACTGTAGCCCAGGCTGACCTCAAACTCATGGCTATCCTGCTGCCTCAGCCTCCTGAGTGGTGGGATTACAGGCGTGTGCCATGTCTGGCTTCATCGCTAAGTTACTGCCCCAGCTCTTTTATTTTGGGACAGTGTCTCACTATGTTGCCAGGCTATGATCCTCCTGCCTCAACCTCCCTAGCAGGTAAGGTTATAAACCATTATGCTCTGCTGTTACAATTTATTATTAAAGGTTTTTAGTTTACAATTGTAAGAAGTAACACGGAGATCTCATTTACCCTTTACTTTTTTTTGTACCATGAATCGAACTCAAGACCTTGTGCTTACCAGGCAGATGCTGCACCATCGAGCTGCTTTCTCCTGACATTAATGTCCTACATAACTGTCACACAATCTCAAAGCTAGGAAACTGATGTTGATACGATTCATGATGTTATTTAGATTTTACCAGGTTTTTGTTGTTGTTTTTTTGTTTCCAGTTCTGGAGGTTAAACCAAGGGTCTCACACAGGCCAGATAGATGTTCTACCCTTGAACGAAACCTCTAGCCCTTTCAGTTTGCTTCCTCAGGTGCCTAAACTAGCCTCAAACTGGACAGATCTGGACAGATTTTCCTGTATCAGTTCAAATTACTGGTTTATGCTATGACATGCAGCTCAGATTTCACCAGTTTTACATGCACTATTTGTGTGTATGGGGAGATTCATGTGATTTCCACCACAGTCAAGATTATATTCATCTTTAAACCATAAAACAGTAACACATAAAGGTACAAAGTGATGCAGACAGAACAGTCTTTCATTGCAGATCCTGGCCATCCGTCCATGACTGCCTTCCAGTGGCAATACAAACTGTTTCTTAGGTACCACTACAAAAGGAGGTACTCCTCAGCACATCCTGTAGTCCCTCTTTTCCACAGGGCATACACTCCACTCTCCATGGATGCCTGAAATGGGCTAGTATCAAATCCTATATATACTGTTTCTTCTCATACATATATATCTATGATAAAGCTTAACTTATAAATTAGCCAAGTAAGAAATTAACAACAAAACAGAACAATTACATGAATGCAGTAACAATTATACAAAGATAGTCCCCCTCTCTTGTGCACATTAAAGAAACACACTGTGGCTTCTCTGTGGCATTTCCAAATTGTGAGTATCACTATCATTGCACTTTGGGCCATTACTAAGTAAAGTGAGGGTGGATCTCGTGACAGTCACTCAAGCTGTCTACTGACTAACAAGCAGGCACTTTACACAGCAGGACTCTGTGGAACAAAGGAATGAGGTACATCTGGGTAGGAGGATGACAGATTCGATGATGCTACACAGAATGCCATGCACTTTAAAACTTATTTTTTACTTCGGGAATTTTCCATTTAACATTTTGAGACCATGTCTGAGTATATTAGCTGAAACCATTGCAAGGTATTACTGTAGACTTAAGTATGATTTTACATAAGAGGCAAAATGACAGTGTATCTCTATGAACACTGATGTTTACAAATCTATAGAATAAATTTAGAGTCCCATTTTTAAGGAATCTTTATAGAAGTTCTTATTTTAACAGAAAAAACGTCAAGTTTTCTGAATTGTACTTTGCTAGAGTAGAAACAAACCAATCTTTAACTGGGTATTAGATAACATTAAGAAATTCTTATTAATTTTACAAGGCCTGATAATGGTATAGTGTTAGGTATAAAAACATTGGTATTAATTTGGAAATTTCCATTTAAAAAGTTTCTTAAAATTGAGCAAAACACACTACACAGAATTACCTACTTAAGTAAGTTGTTCAGGCTTTTCTTTTTTAAAAGCTTTTCATAACTAATATGAAGTATCATTAAATGTATCTATAATGAACTAATTTACTTAAAATCAAAAACAAACTATATAAAACTTTTAGAAGCAAACAGAAAGCTTTATAACATTGGGCTTTGCACTGATTTCTTGGGTGTGATATAAGAAGCACATATTATAGAAGAAAAAATAGACAAATTGGACTTCAAGAAAATTTTGTGCATTAAAGACCAATTTTAACATGGAAAAAGACAACTCACAGAATGGGAAATTTGCAAATTACATACATAAGGAACTAATATCCAGAAAATGTACTCTAAAGTAACACAGAAAATGGGTAAAAAATACGGATACACATAAAAAGATGGTTATCACCTACCTATTATCAGAAACCAAGAAAACATGTTCTGGTGAAGATGTGGAAAATCTGAAAGTCTTGGGCATTGCTGGAGAGAATGTAAAAGGTTGTATCTCCTATGGAAAAAGTCTGAGATTTTTTGTTTTTAAATTACAAATAGAGGGCAGGGTTATAGCTCAGGGCATGGTGCCTGCCTGGCAAGAGTGAGATCCTGAATTCAATTCCTGGTACCAAAACAAAATAAACAGTGTAAATTCAACAAATTTAAATTACAAATAGAACTACCATACAGTTCATGCTGGATCTGGACCCCAAAGCACTGACACCAGGGCTTTGAAAAGGTAACTGTACAGCCATGTTCAGAGCAGAATTGACAACAGCCAAAAGATGGAGGCAAACCAAGCATCCCCTGAGATGAAGGATTAAACAAAATATGCACGATAGAACATTATTCAGCATAAAATAAGGAAATCTTCACACATGCTGTAATATGAGCAAACCTTGAGGACATTATACTAAATAATAAAAGGCCTTCCAAAAAGAGAAAATACTGTACAATTCCACTCACCTATTAAAATAGTCACATTCATGGAGAGGGAAAGTAGAGTGGTAGCTACCAGGGACTGGGATTGGAAGAAGTGGGGTATAATGTTTAATGGGTGTTGGTCTAATATCTGTCTCTGTCCAGGGCGAACAGGTCCCACAAACGAGGTACCCGTGGATGAACAAAAAGTAAGAAGAAAAAGAAATACAAGAGAGACAGTGTCCTGGGATCCGGGCTCACAGTTCTCCTGACTGCAGCCCCGAATCACCTTTCCGTTAACATTTTATTGAGATAAAACAAAAGAGGCACCTGGGCTACTGGGCGAATATCAACCGTTTTAGCAAGAACAATACAACGCAATTACCATAGATATGAGACTTGACCAGGTAACCATCCTGTCACCATTCCTTTTCTACATAACACAGCAAAACATTTAGTGTCGGCGCCAGGGCTTACAAAGCTTTTGTTAGACTTCCTCCAGAACACAACAACCTAGGCCCAGTTATACCTAGGCAGTATGTTGAGAGATTAACTAAAGAATGTCCTCCACAAATGGGTACAAAGTTTAGGTTTCCCGAGATGGAAAATGCTTTAGATATCAGCAGTGGTGATGGATGCACAACAATGTGAATATAATAATCAAATATAAACTTAAAAATGGTTAAAATAGAAAATTATAACAGTATATTTCACCACAAAAAAATCTAATGGACAGAAAAAGCTTTTTAGGTAAAGACTAGTAGAAGGTAATCAAAATAATTCAGGGACAGATTCAGATAATTGGAATTATTTATACTTGTTTTCAATAAAAGAAACAATGTTTCAATCGGAATCACTATCAACAGTCTTGTGATTAGAAAATCTTAAGAATGTTATACCAAATGATTTCAAATTTTTTGTACTTGGTAAGTTCTGTGCCAGGTTAACCAAACACACTGAATTTGGTTTATGCAGTGCTGGAGATTGAATCCAGACCCTCCTGCATCCTAGGGAAGCACTATATCATTAAGCCACACACCCAGCCTATGCTGAATGTTAAATAAAATAATTATACGAACAATGACTTGCAGACTAAGAAAAATTTCTGGAAGACAAGTTCTTCAGAATTTTCAACCTGTATCAAAGTAAGAAGGTAATACATTACATTACAATACATTTTGAGCTACTAAAGTTATCTGAAGCAGATGCCTGTTACTTCCCCTTGAGATTTCGAGGGGCCCATACTCAAAGCTCAGAAGTATGCTTACAGGTTTAATGATTAAAGTAGGTGTTGACCTGCCAGTTTGATGCTGGTTGTTGGGACTGCAAAAGAAACAGCAGTAGATACTAAGAACGTGGTCACTGAAGTTGCCTACCTCAAAGTCAGTTATAGCTTAAAGCTTTGCTTACGTGCTCCAGACAATGAAGCTGAATCTGAGAATTTGTTCCAACACCATGCTTTGTATTTTCAAAAAAACAACACATACAGACACGCTGAAAGTTATTTCCTTTTAGGTGTTAAATACTGCTGCTACATAGTCTTACAACATTTAAAATTTGTCACATATTTCAGCTTTTTATTTATTGCTTAGAAAATAACCAGATCTTTCTTATTTAGAGGTATCTGGCACAAAGAATATATACTTTCTAAATGTCAAACACAAGAATGTCTCATGTAAAAGTCACCATGGTAGATAAAACATCATCATGGTTCTCATTCTTTATGGCATTAAGTCTACCACAGATACCGAAGGATGGACCTACATTTGACAGGTCCCACTTCGTGCTTCACGGATTAACTGACCACCCACAGTGTTGCTCACAGCCTCTCGTTGATGCCTACACATTCTTTAATCCCTCTGAGGGGTAATACACATGAGAGGCTGTGTGGGACAGCTTACCTCGCCTTCTGATGGACCCAGGAATTCAGCCAAAACACCCCTTCCATCTTTACTATCATTATGTACTCATCACAATGGGACTATGCATCTTAGCTTGGAAATGCAATTTTCTTCTTATATGGTAAAATAGTCTACATTTCATACAACTTCTGCTGATTCACTTATTTGGCTTTAGCTTCTGGGCAGAACAAGTTACCTAGTAATTTCACAAACTATGCCAGTGACAGCCTATCTTTTAGAGTTTTCAATGACAACAAACAGCCCGCTGAGGCACATGTGTCACAGGTTCACCACAGCTGAACTATGCTATTGCATATGCAGTTGCTTTCAAGCCTAGATAAGTTCATTGCAACTCTTTAAAGCATGGTGTTTTTCATTATTGTCCAAATTTGCTACAGTCCAGGTGGAAGGCAGAATTTCTTTCATCCTATTTACTAACCTACCCTGGCTTAGGCCTTATTTTCAGGGCCTTGTGTAGAGGCAACAGAACAGTTTGAAAACATTAAAAAGGATTTCTTTCTTCCAGAAATAGGTATATGCATACTTCTGCATCACATTTAGACAATCATAATGTGAAAGGTCAGAAGATGCATTTGTACATCAGCAAAGCACAGCTCTGCTAGTTCTCATGACACTAGATAATGCTGAATACACATGCCTGACACAGCCAGCTGCTGGCTACTGCCACTATGTGTCACTACCATGACATGCTTGCTTTTGCTGGACCTCCTAGGTCAACTCTGCTGGGAACTGGTCTGCCGCTTCTGGCCACCACCTTCCAGTGTCAGCTTGTGCTCAACACCCTAAGCTGACTATAAGGTTGTAGTCTCTGCCACTGCCATTTGCCACCTTCCAGTACCACTTTGTGCTGGATACCATAGGCTGACTCAACCTGGTGCTGGTCACTGGAGCTCATGTTCACTGCTCTTTCTTTTCAAATGAGTGCTCTGTGCACATTACTCGGATAGCATTCCCAAGTAGGTTTACAGGACTTCTGGGGCAACGCTACCTAAGAAATAACTGAGAAGCAAGTTTACTAAACACTGAAGTGAGTGTCTAACAGGGCCTGTGCTGCAGCACAGAGGAGTCAATACGCAGGAGGGTGCTCTCCCAGACTATATCAACTGGCTGAACACAGCTGCTTATATGGCAACTGCAGGCCTGTGTCAGTGAGAAGCAGGGCTGAAACCACAGACTCTTTTGAAAGACTAGGTGTGAATAAAAGGTCCAGATCCCTCCCTTCCTAATCTTAGCCATGCCATGGTGTTTACTCCCTTTTTCAAAAGAGTAATCGCAGGTGCTGAAGTAGTGCCATGTTGACAGTCTGGCTACACTCCTCTTGGAGTGGGGCGCCAGGGAGGACAATGAAGCAAGCCGTCCCAGAGAAAAGCAGGAGCAAAGAAAAGTGAAGGGGAGGGGTACTTCAGCCACTGGCCCAGCAACATACTCCTTCAGTCCCCTGGGAAATCTACGAATAGAAATTCCATTCAACCCAGTGATTCCCCTTCTGGGCATCTTCCCAATAGAGTTAAATACAACACATCACAGTGCCACATGCACACCCATGTTTACAGCAGCCCAGCTCCAATCAGCTGAATCTTCGAGGCAGTGCACATGCCCGTCTGCAGATGAACGGACAGGGACAATGTGGCACTTACACACAGTGGAGCACTGCTCTGCTCCAAAGGACGGGTTTCAATCAACTGTGGGAAAATGGATGTGTCTTGAGACCATAACATTAAATGAAATATATCAGACATAGAAGCATAAATATTGCGTGGTTTCTCTTATATAAGAAATCTAAATTATAAAGAGCCAAAGGCAGATAAAAGGAAAGAGGGGATAGATCTTTCACAAATAGGAAGAGGACCATGAGATGCAGGGCAGGGGACAGTCGGGAGGCACGGGGGAGGCGAGGTGTAAAGATGTGTTATGCACATGTACCAACTCTTCATGAATGTCATTAGGTACTGTGAACATGTACTAGTAAAACAAAATTTTAAAAAATGTGAGACTTCTCAGGACGTTAGCTCTATGGTACTCCCTATTTTTACAGTTTTAAAGCAACCGTGATGTATGAAGTTTCAAAATGAAACATGGTAAGTTTTAAAAGAGAAAAAAATTTGCTTTAAAGTACTGACAGAGTGGAAAGACACAATGACTAAATGGAAAACTGGTTACAAGTGTGTGTGCTTTGGTTTGCTTCATTCAGCACCATTTATACATTATCCTGACAGTCCAATCTGTTTAATTAGGTTTTCATTTATCTCAGTTTCTAAAATAATTATTTTTACTGTGATTATATTTCCTTTACAGACAAATCCCTTACTCTAAGATTAAAATGCATGCACGTACAAGTAATTATTTGTACAATCTATTTAGTTAAATAATAGTTATGTATAGTAGGCCTTTAAAATCACAGATGAGAATGCAACAGTGAGAATGTAAGAGGGCAGTGTAACAGTGCCTACTAAATCCAAGTCATGCTTTCTCTGTCCTTTACATTTCTGAAAATGAAGAAAGGTACCAATGGCATCCACTGTGCTCACACGTAGCAGGATTCTGAAACTCTAAATGATACCTCAGTACTTGAGGAAAAACATAAAAGTCATAAATTCCTAACTACAAAAAATTTTAAGGGGATGTCAACAAAATTCAAGTTTTCACAGAAAACAGCATCTAGCAACTCACCACCAATATCAGGTTGGGTTTCTTCATCCTCTTCTTTTTTTGGCTTCTTTTCTTTTTCTTTCTTCTTCCTAGAGAAACAAAGTTACATACTGATAAAGTGACCTGTATGTTAAATATCACAATATGGAGATACACAGGAGTCTTTGAAGCTGTATTGTGATTTATGAGCTCCTGATTTTCATTAACAAACTGTCTCAGGGTTCTGAGAAGTTGCTTCTGTGCCTATGTTAGCATGAAGAGCAGAATCTGCAGCCAAACTTTCTGGCTGTACATCCTGATGCAGTCACTGTTTACCTCTGTGTTTTTTGGAAAAAATAAACTCTTTGTGAATCAGTGTCCCCACTTACAAAATGAGGATAATGACCCAAGTCATATAGTTACTTCTGGCGATTAAGAGTTAAAATGCACCAGCATGTATAACTGAGGACAATGTAAAACAGTGCAATCTCTTTGGAAAACAGGATTTTTTTGGGGGGATACAGGGGATCAAACTCAGGACCTTGCACTTCCAGGCAGGCGCTTATTCCACTGAGCTGTATCCCAGCCCAGAAAACAGGATTTTCTTAAAAAGGTAAAACACATTTATCCTAAGATCCAGTAATTCTACTCCTCATTTACAGGCCCAAGAGAAATGAAAATGTCCGTCCACACAAACACTAATAAAAGGGTATTCGTAGTAGCGTCATTTCCAGTAGCCCTGAAGTGGAGATCAATTAAATGTCCATTAACTGATGTTTAACTTAGCAATATAAACAAATGTTATTCAGTTATAAAATGAGCAAATATACTGTATTATGCTACAACATGGATGATTCTTAGGAATGTTATACTAAGTAAAAGCCATTTTTTAAACAGCTATCTAACGTATGATTTTATTAAAATAAAATATTCATAACAAATTCTAATATATAGAAAGCAGACAGGGTGCCAGACACTGGGAGAAGAGAAAGGAGGAAAGGGGTTCCTTTTGGGATGCTGAAAATGCTGAAGTAGACGTTGGTGACTCACATGAATACACTAAAAATCCCACTGAATTGTACACTTCAAATGAGAAATTTTGCAGCATATGAATTACATCTAAAGAAACAGATACATGGAAACAGGTAATATGCAAAAGACTTAAAGCAATTTGTGACTCACAGAAACTGCTACATAGGTGTTAATTATGCTGGAAAGTCGTAAGACACATCTGCTAGCATTTTAAAAGTGTTTTCAGAAGCAAACTCTACCTGGATGTGGTATGCATGCATATAATCCCAGCACTCGGAATGCTGAGGCAGGAAAAGCACGAGTTCGAGGCCCGCCTGGACTTCACAGCAGGACCCTGTCTTTAAACAAAACAAAACAAAACAAAACAAAACAAAGCAAAATCCAAAACCCAGAAACAAACTTTCCTTTTTAACTCAGAGTAAAAATTGCAGACTCATTCAAGATGAATTCTTCACTCCAGACC
Source organism: Dinomys branickii (assembly GCA_004027595.1). Classification (NCBI taxonomy): domain Eukaryota; kingdom Metazoa; phylum Chordata; class Mammalia; order Rodentia; family Dinomyidae; genus Dinomys; species Dinomys branickii. The sequence continues at coordinate 1,643 of PVLD010008854.1, read as the reverse complement.
TCCAGCAAGTCTCAAAAGCAGTGGCTCATTAGCTCTTTCACACCGTCTTCCCATCTCACCCCAAAAGTGCCTGAAACTCTGTGCATCATTGAAACTAGAAAGAAATGCTCAATATTTGCATAAATAGTTTTAACACGGACAAATCTATGGGTTGAAACAAGCTGTGGAGGTATGAATGGACAGATGTTTACCTAAGGAGGTCACAGTTACACACCACCACTGCTATCACCTCCCTGCTTTCAGCTTGATTTTCTGGCACAACTATTATCTCACTTAATGATTCTTTAAGAGTATCAATGAGCACATGGAAACAACTACCTGAGTTCTTACTAAATGAATGGAGGCTTAGAAAAAAATATTTTTTTTCAGTGAGCTCACTTTGTAGTTCAGGCTGGCCTTGAACTCACAGTGATCCTCCTGCTTTAGCCTCCCGAGTGCTGGGGTTACAGGCCTGCGCAACCGCACCCGGCGAAGCTTAGAAATTTTAACCAATCTGCCACAAACACAGATTTAGTCTTTGGTGGGGTCAGTATGTGCCCACATTCTTAGGAAAAACCCATAAAATTCCCAATGCGATTAGCCCAGTTCCACAGTCAGGAAAAAAATCAAGTTTTTTTGTTTTTTTTTTAAGAGGAGAGCAGGCAAAAAGAATCTTCCCCAAGGTAAGAGGCTGTCATCAGGCCCTATGCAACCAAAACAAACAGACCTGTTCGCAGAGGTCAGCGGGGATGGGGACACGAGGGGATGCCGCACCCACACCGCAGCTTCTGGTCCCTTGGGCCCCGCCCATGCTCGTCCACCGCTGGCACGCGCCCAGCTCTCTGCACAGAAGCACCCAGCAGCCAGGGTGCTCAGGCCCAAGGGTCGGCCTATGCTCACGTGCGCGGACAGAGGTCAGGCCGGCGCAAGGAAGAAGGGCTGCTGGCCAAGCCCCGTCTCTCACCTTTCTGGCTTTTGTTCCCTTGAGCACCAGCTTGGTGGACTTTACCCAGGAGTATGCAGTCATGCTTCTGACAAAACTTCGGCACAGAGCCGGTCCTGGGGGCCTAGACCAGACACAAAAAAGGCGCAGGCTCTCCAAGAGCAATCTCAGAAGTCTATCCCCTTCCCGGTTCCAGACCCTGAGTTCCCAAACACCGCTTCTATTTCCTGTTTACTTGCGGGGAGTGGGTAGGCAACTGACTTTGGTCTATGTCAGTCTTTATGCGTGGCCTCCTGATGAATTTCCGGAAGCTGTGGGGGTTGGATGTGGCCTCTGGTGGCATGCAAGTTCTCGCGGTTGTGCCCGGCCCTGGTGAGACAGCCTCAACCAAACTGTCCCAGAACCACGCCAAGATGTAGGGGCATCATTTTGTGCTCAGGGCACATAAACTTGGGTTTGTTAGATCCACGTTTATTTCTTTTCAGAATATTTCTATTCATGAATTTTTATTTTTTTTATTTATATTTTTTTATTTTAAAAACATAAAAGTACAAAAACATATTGACAAACAGACACCAATTATCATAAAAAATAGTACAATCACAACTAATCTATAGACAAGGTGATATGGTCTCAACAGTGGTTATTGCTTTATCCATTGATATCTTCGAATTGTAAATGTATGAACCCATATACAGACATGCAAATTTAGTCAGACAGT